>RANX01000099.1:0-76117 GCA_009805215.1 Neurospora discreta FGSC 8579 | reverse complement strand
AAAAAAAAAAAAAAAAAAAAAATAGAAGCTGATCAACCCAACCTTGCCTAGGGGGGCCGAGGTCCTAGACTAGGCGGGGGGTGCGGGTGCGGGTGCGAGTGCGGGTTATCGGCGCGGCTGCGCGGCTATCGGTGGTGGTATAGTAGTGTATGGATGTACGCTAGTGTAGAGGTAGGGGAGGCGGCCCCTATCAAATATAGGTACATAGTTTACGCCTTTACGGTGAAAGGGGGTTCCCTTAATTCCATGTTAGCGCGGTTCTTGTGAACAGGGGTCTGCAAAACTTCCACTTCACAGAAGAACAACGAGACAACTACCTACCTATAGTCAAAACGGGAAACGCATCTGTTTCAAGACCAACTTCCTGTATAAAAAGGTGGTGGAATAGTAGCTGAGTTGCGCAGAATGCATACCTCTAGGTAGTACATTCCCGCGCTAACGAATACAACCGGGCAGGGCTAAGGTGAGCTGTACACAGGTAGGTAGGTACCTAGGTACACATCCAGGCAACGCGCGGCGGTCGGCACGGCATTTGTTCCGGCAACGTTTATCGACCATGATGCCAATCATTCTTCATTCTGGGTAAACAATATATCCTGTCCTGGGTACATCCTACCTCTAATTCAATTTTTTAAGTCCGCCGATGTATTTGATAGTTCCATTCGTGTCAAATGAACTGATGCACGTAATTTGATACAGAGCAATTCGAACCCCGAGCAATTTGAATTAACTTGAAATATGCCAACCGCTGTCCCCCCCCCTCTCTCTCTCTCTCTCTCTGAGACTGCCGCTGGCTTCCGCCGGCTTCCTGCATCGGGGAGTGAATACCTTCCACACCACATACTGTACTGGGCCTCCTTGCTTGGATTGTATTACTGTGTCTATCAGTAAGTGTGTACCTGACATGCAGATCCAGGTCCAATCTGTTGTGTAACGGCCGCGGGTATGACCGTATTGCATTGTGAGACATGACACATGGCGGGACGGGATGAGGCTGATAACCGCTTCCCGCATACGAACCGGACTACAAGCAAGTATCACCAATCGCATGGCATATTCTCAAATTTTCGGGCGAGTGGTGAATCAAGACTAAAGGGGAGAATCAAAAACCGCTTTTTCATTACACATGGGTATAGACGTTCGAGACCAGAAAAGGAAAAAATCTAAATCTAAGCCTGAGCAGGAACAGGAGTGTAGTCCTCGTTCTTGAGGACGAAACGGTACCGGGGCGCACCGGCCTCAAAGTCAACAATGGCCTTGTTGGCGTCCTTCATGGGGATCTCGCTGACCCAGGGCTGGACCTTCTTCTCGACCGCGAGCTGGAACATCTCACGGATATCATCGGGGGAGCCGATGAGGGAACCGGTGAGCTTGATGCGGTTGAAGATGAGGGCCATCTGCTTGATGCGGGGGAGATCGTCGTCGGGGGCGCCGACCTGGATGAAGACACCGTCGAGGTCGAGAAGGAAGAGGTAGTCGTTGAAAGGCATGTCGGCAGACGAGGCGGTGCAGAGAATGACGTCGAGAGTCGACCTGTTCTTGTTGAGCCACTCGGGGTCCTCACCGGTGGCGATGAAGCCGGTAGCACCCATGGCCATGGCATCCGCCTTCTTGCTGGAGCTGCGGGAGATGACAACAACCTCCTCGGCGCCGAGGGCCTTGGCCCACATCACACCAAAGTGGCCGAGACCACCGAGACCGACGACACCGACGCGCTTGCCAGGACCGACACCGTGGAACTTGAGGGGAGCGTAGGTGGTGACACCGGCGCAAAGCATGGGGGCGGCGTGAGAAGAGGGCAGCGACTCGGGAATCTTGACGGCGAAGAAAGAGGGGACACGCTGGTAGGTAGCATAACCGCCGTAGGACTTGCCGCCGTTCATGTAGACACCGTTGTAGGTGCCAACGTGGTGGACGCGGCAGTAGTTGTAGTTGCCGTCGGCGCAGATCTTGCAATGCTTGTCGGTACGGTTGCGGCAGGCGTCACTCTGAGCACCGACACCAACACGGTCGCCGACCTTGATACCGCCCTCAACCTTGGAACCAGCACGGACGACGGTACCGACAACCTCGTGACCGACGCAGCAAGGGTAGTTGGTAGGGCCCTATGGGAGGGAGTGGTTAGCAAGACAAAACAATTGGGTGATAGCAACAGGCTAATATAAACCTACCCAACCGCTCCTCAGGGTGTGAATGTCGGAACCGCAGACACCGCAGCACTCGATCTTGATATCGATGTCGGTCTCCTCCCAGGGCTTGGGCTCGAACTCTTCCCACTTCATGTTGCCATGGGCAGAGCTCTTGTCAAAGCCGAGCCAGCCTTCGAACTTGTAATCGGTGCCAGACATGGTGACGGGTGTTGCTGTAACGAGAGAGAGAGAGAGAGAGAGAGAGAGAGAGAGAGAGAGAGAGAGAGAGAGAGAGGGAGGGAGGTTGTTTGTTGACGGAATGTAGAAGAAGCGATCCAAAAGATGGCCCAAAGTCCTCTTTACATGGCTTGGATCGTGGAACCTGCTTTCTGATCCACCGGCGCATGGATTCCTCTTCTCTCAGCATCCATGATTTTGCCTCATCGAACTTTGGGCTGGAAGTTTTTATCGGGGCCCACAGTTGCGGGAAGCTCTCGGAAAGCAGGGAATATCAGGGATCCACCCTGTGCAAAGTGTCGGTTGTTCCATGGCTTCGCGGTGCTTGATAAGCAGCAGAACGCTAGAGTTCCGAGGCAAACAGCGGTAAAGAGGGTATTGTTGACTGTGGTTGACAAGTTGTGAAACTGTTGAATGCGATAGGCTGTTTCAGTCTTGATAGATACGTCCGCGGTCGGCATCTTTGTTCCTTGGGAGGCCGCTCGGCCTGAAACCCGAACCTCCGACTTTCGTCCTCACCCCTCTGTCTGTCTTTATCATACACTACACTGCATAGCCAGCCATGCAGCGGCCAATGGCGCTACGGGATAACGCCTCCAACTCGGATCTCTGAATCAATCACAACGTGCAAGATCGGCCATTCTGCACCGGACAGCGCGGATGCTAACGTATCGCAGACAGATACCTATGTATCTGAAGGAAATGGCCTGCTTCGGATGCTACCGCAACATCACAGCACGTGGCGTTTGTTGAGAGTAACATACACTACACAAACCCATTTTGGCTGTTGCCAATACACCACATCCAACTGCCTGTCCTATGTAGTGTAGTGTATTCCAGATCGCGATGAGGTGACGTCGTCAAAGGTGCAAGGACGAGGGCGGGAACGGCACTTGTCGGAATTGCCGAGGCCACTGGCGGCCACGCGACGCATGGGTAATCCTGCGGTGCAGCGGGTCTGCTCTTCTAAGGGTTGCTAGAACACCTGCTAAAAACAAACTGTATTATTAATGAAAACGCAGCGGAAACAGGGGTGTCGCTGACACTCTTCGGGCGCCCGTGCCGCATCTGTGGGGCCCAGTTAATGCCCCCCTAAGATGCTCCGAGCTGGTCTGAGTCCCTGAGATCAAAGGGTAAGAGATATCGATCATCTCGATACCTACCTAGGGTAGTACCCTGATCGGCCTTGGATCGCAAAGCCAAGACGTGCAAGCAGGATCTTGTTTTTCGGGACTACCGGACGTTGGACGACCTTAAGTCCGACCCTATCGGAGACTAAATAACGTCAAACATGACAATTCAAAAGATCATGGATCTCGGCACAAGTGCGGCAGGTGTTTGGGACACGGCAGTCGATGACGGCGCCTCTTGTCTCTGACGCTCCAGTAGGCGAAGTTCTCGTTCGTGCTGATCGGCAGGAACGTAGACCCATTTCCGCTCATCCTTTATCCAGCTTCGTGATGGCATGAATGCCTCGAGCATGTCATAGTTGTCGCGATTGTACGGAAAGTCGACGGTGGGAGGGCCGCTGCGGTCGAGAAAGGCGTCGGTGCCGCTGGCAACGTCCGAGGGCGTCATGCGAAAGCGCGATCGTCGGTTGCCTTGATTGGCCGTGTTTCGGCGAATGGACCGGGTGATGGAGGACAGATGTGCTTGCAGCAGCCTCACGTACCACAGCTGGCTGTGAAGGGCCTTGACAACCACCTGGGCGTGCTGGGCGACCAGTTTCTTGTTCCAGTCTGGGTCGGAACCACGAGGGATGGTGGGAATGGGGACTCCGTTGTCCAGATGCTGCTGCCAATGGGCGAAGTCGACAATGATGCAGAGGAAAATCCAGCGAAGACGGCAGGTGTAGCAAAAGCAGACAAGGGACGGGTCAGGGGACTGGACGTGTTTATAATTGGCATTGACTCGTCTAGGGCTAAGGGCATCGCCATAGGCTTCGTTGAGGGCGCGACGCGCGTTTTCGTCGAGATCCTGGGCCAAGACAGGAAGGCGGAAGCATTTGGAGAGGGAGGGGTAGCGCCATGCGATCATGTCGCGCGTGATGAGGTGTTCTTGGGACAGGATGAAATTCCGAAGCGACTTGTTCACGCGGCAGAGAACAAACAGCTCTCTGGGTTCGACGAGGGTGATGACGGAGTAGAGGAGCTCGTAGGGGAGGTCGAGTATGCCTCTGGGCGACACCGTCGAGGCCCGTTTCGCTTCTTTCTGTTCGCGTCTCTTTTGCTTTCGGTCTGTCTTTTTCGAGTGCAGTGGAATGGCCTGTGTGAGATCGACCAGCGGTGGCTCGAGTCCATCAGCGTCGACGTCTTCGTACAGAACAGTGGCCTTGACTTTGGTTTTGCTGGTCATGTTGTTGGTGTTGGTGTTGGCGGTTTCTGGTGATCCCACCACATTTACAGCGCTCACATCACTGACTATTGAACATTGCGAGTGGCGACCCGATCGCGATGTTGACGGTATCGCGGGCATTTTTGCATTTGAAAAGGGAAGAGGTGAGACTAGAAAAGCTCGCTATGTAGAGGCCGAGAGGCTACAGTAAAACTTGAAAGAAACTGAATGGAAGCTGGCGGGGGGAGGAATGACCTGCGCCGAGGAATCCCTAGGTAGGTAGCTAGTAGCTAGGTACTGTACAGCTCCCGTCTCCTCTGTCAGGGATGTGGCGGGGATGAGGGCTGCCTAGGTAGCGCTGACGGGCCGTCAAGGTAGGCGGATGGTCTTGGCACCAGCTGCAAAAGTATCCTGTCGGCCCGGTCTCTCTCATTGGTACAATCACACTTGAAGTCAGCAGTTTAACCTTTTTAGTTTTTCGTGGCTTCCACCACTTCTTCTCTCAACATTTTCCATTACCCACAACCAGAGGGAGTCAGACACATCTTCTGCCAGTCCACACTGGGGATCTCTACAGCCCAACATTAGGTGGTCACCGTGTTCACAAGGTGACATGCGCTTCTTGACCGTCAACTTTGCGACCAATGTCTCCGCTGCCTACATTGCATAAGAACATGGGCCTAGAGCCAAGCATGCCCCCCAAAAGAGAGAAATCCACAATTGCTCCTCGAGAAGCTCGTCTACCACAACTCTTCAGTCACCACTAGCGGGAACGGCACAAAGATGAACAACGTTTTAAAAGAGGCGAGGAAGAAAAAAGTCAGCGTCGCGTACCCAGTCCTGGGAACTTTACGTGTCTCGAGACCAACGGTCCCCGACACCTTCCGATGCACTATGCCTCCAAACAACTCCACAGGTTATGAGGCCAGTCCGATGCATGTTATGCTTCACACATAGTCCAAAGACGCTATCTGGATCCGTTGGCTTGTACGAACCCATAATCCGGTGATACCTATTCTACTGGCATATCAGACTATGGCGCTTGGCTTGAAAGTGCACTTGAGCCCCCAAGAATTGTGGAGAGCAACAACCACACTACCTTGGACTGCTTGAGTCAGTGGACACGCAATATAGCCGACAAGCCCCGATATTCACTCTACGATGCGGCGCGTCCAGAGTTAGCCTTTTCTCGCATGGGAGCACCAATTCCCTGTCGAACGACAAGTCAACCACGCTCTTCCAGTGACAGTTTTCATCCGTATCAGCCCACTCCAGGAAAGGCATTCCACAGTCTACAATCCATCAAACCCTCACCCCGCTCGAACCAAATGAGCGAAAGCTAGGGAATCGGGAAGGTTGAAAAGCTTGAATGGCTTAGGCTTAAAAGGCCAAGACCGCCAGCCTCGTCATGGTGTCGCCGGAAACAAGGATTCCCACGTCATTCATCTGCGCTCATCTTTGTGGCGCACGCACAAGCGTGCCTTTTGCCATACATCCCCGGACATCAGCCACATGCAGGAACGGTTTGGTGATGATTCGGCCAAGCCTGTTTCTGCAGATCAATAGTTTTGGACACTGTCCAACTCGATGGACGACCCTGCCAATATTTCCACAGGGTCCTACCCCAGCCGGGGAGATCTTCTTTTGAATGCTCTTTGGACATCTTCGTATGCTCAAGGTCTTGGATCTTCTCATGATCAACTAGGGGCTTTGCTCTCTGTAACCGACCTATTTTTGGGAAGGGCAAAAGACCACCCCTTTCTGTCATCTGATTGTATGCTTGCTGGAACGAGGCAACTGGCGCGCTGAGTAGACTTGCGAGCTGATGAATCGGAAACCAAACAGTGATGGAGAGAGAGAGAGAGAGAGAGAGAGAGTGTTGCCTCAAGTGGCTTGTTCACGATATCTCCACAAATCGAAGACACTGAAAGCTCACATGGTGCTTCTTTGGCTTTCCTACAATTCCTACAATGTTCATGACGACTCTTATGATGGACCACGCTGCTGCCATCACCGATCTCAGTATGGGTTGGGTACTTTGCCTTTACCAGTCACGGTACTTCAACAAAGCTTGAACGACACAACCAAAGATGATCAACACTGCCAAGAACGGCTCCTAGCCAAATTCCACCACGAACCCTCCTGAGGATGTACCTCGATCGCCCAGTCCCGAGCCGATGATGGCAAGCACACTAGATACGCAGTTCTCTGACAAGCGTAACTAGTTCTCCTTTGCTAAGCACCAGCACACGGGCAAAACATCACAAACAAATAGGTGATGAGCAGTTCTTAGCTCCATCTCACTCGGGTTCATCCGCCGTCTTGGGATGAATACAAGCTTATTCGCCAAGATTAGACAATCGTCCCCCAGGTCATGGCGTTTATACAGTCACGATTTCGCGGTGAAAGATGAAGAACAAAAAAGGCGCGAGAGATCATGTTCTCTTGCGTAAGCATTGATATCTATGTCTACTCCGTCATCGCTTCTTCGTTAGCATTGTCGATCTCGATATCTCGATCAGAGTCCAAAGTAATTGTTAGAGTCGTCTGACATTACACGTTTCGCCGGACATTCTCTTTCATCATCTGTACTCTTGTTTGTGATATCTTCTCCACGGCTGCTCTACAGTATTCATCAGGATCTCACCATGAATCTTTCTACATCCGGTCGACGTGCCATCAAACGGCATCCGCAGGACGGAGGTGCTGCTTAGTATCAGATCGTGGCAGACGCGACAACGACTACCAACGTAATCACCTGTCACCAATCACCACACATTATCATGGCGTCTCCATACGACACCCTCCTCTCTTACGCACAGGCCACGAGCCAGCTTCGGTCCAAGACGGCATCTGGGCTTGACTGCTCCCAGCAACAACAAGTTCTCGACTCTTTCAGAGCTTCTTACACCAGCCTGTCAGCCTTCATTCAGCCCACCTCAAAACCTGTTCTCAGTACACCCGATCTAAGCACAGTTCTCACCCATGGCTCCCTCCTGGACTTTGTCAACAACTTCTCTCTCCCTAGCAAGGCTCTTGGCGTGCAACAAAGGGGTAGACTTATCAAGCCAATTGTTTGTATCGCTCTCCCCAATGGCCCTGTCCTCGCTGCAGTTTGTCTGGCTGTAGCAAACACATGTATTGCTTCACCAGTCAACTGCGATAAGGCCGTTGGGGCTGAACAGTTTCGCGCTGATGTACGGCAGGCGGGTGCTTCAGTCATCTTGACCTCCGCAAACGATGCGGAGCGGTTGGGACTTACGGGCTCTTCATCATGGACGGCCCTGGAAGGACTGACAGTGTTGTTGATTGAGAGCGACCTCGCTCAACGTGGCCAGCCTACGCAATTCTCTATCAGAGACTTGACCGGACAGCTAGTCACGCCCCAAGCAGCAGGCTGCTCCCAGCCAGTGCCAAACGGGACGGACGATGTAGCCATCATCCTGTTCACCAGCGGTACTTCAGGTACCAAGAAGCTTGTTCCCATCACCATCCAAAACATTGTTGCGGGCGTAGCCTTCGTCATCGATTCGTGGGGGTTGACACCGGAGGATGTTTGTCTCAACATGATGCCCTTGTTCCACATTGGCGGCTTAATTAGAAACATCTTCTCGCCCATCTTCTCGGGTGGGTCCGTTATCTGCTGTTCGGCCTTTGATCCGACCCTCTTTTGGGATGTTGTGCAGGACCATAGGGCAACATGGTACTATGCTTCGCCGTCGATGCATCAAATGATTCTAGATCAAGCAGAATATCGCCCCGAAGCGCTTGCTAAGAGCAGAGTCCGATTGGTGTGCAATGCCGCTGGCGGGCTGCTACCTGCCTTGGCTGCTAAGCTAAAAGAGACCTTTAATGGGGCGATTGTGCTGCCGAGCTATGGAATGACTGAGTGAGCACCTCGTTTGTTGCTTGTCTGGACTTTCGCTGACCCCAAGACAGATGCATGCCCATCTCAACCCCGCCAACGAACTACCAACTCGACAAGCCCGGCACGTCTGGTATCGCTGTCGGCCCTGAACTTGCCATTCTCGACCGGAACAACATCCATCAGCCCTCCGAAACTGTGGGCCGTATCTGTGTTCGCGGTGAGCCCGTCTTCCCCGGCTACCTCACTGCAGAGGGTCAGTACGACAGCAGCACCTTCACCCCAGATGGGTGGTTCGATACCGGTGATCTTGGCCGCCTCTCCTCGGACGGCTACTTCTTCATCACTGGTCGCAGCAAGGAAGTCATCAATCGCGGTGGCGAGATTATCTCACCCTTCGAGGTTGAAAACGCCATCATTGCTGCTGCGCAGGACCCTGAGTCACCCATCTTCAACCGGGTTTCGCAAGCCCTTGCGTTCTCTGTTCGTCACGATGTCCTTCAAGAAGTTGTTGGTGTTGTGCTAGCCACACCCCCTGGCGCTCAGCGTGTTGATACCAGGCAACTCCATCAAGCCCTGAGGAGGTCATTACAGCAGGCAAAGTGGCCTAGCCTGATTGTCTACATGGAGGACGTGCCCAAGAGTAACAACAAGGTACTACGTATCAAGTTGGCGGACCGCTTGGGTTTTCCCGAGCTGGCGGATGCTTCTCGCTACTGCGACGTCCACTACGAAGCTACCTACCCACCCCTCAACACATCACTGTCGGTTAATATCTCCTCGACCCTTTGTCGCATCGATGGAACGACCATTCATCGCAGCATAGCCACTCTCTTGCCCCTGGAAATTGTCCACTGCGTTCACCAGAACTCCCAATCCGGCGGCTTTGAAGTTTACCTCGCCCCTAAGGAGGAGATTTCCAAGGTCAGCGAGCTGAACAAGGTCGTTGACTCACTCAAGTTCAAACTGCCCTCTCTGGTGCCCGGCTATCTCGTCCCACACCGATTCCACACTCTACAGTCTCCTCTGCCATCACAACTCGGCATTACGCCCACCCGTGAAGCTCTTGAGTCCCTCCTTTACGAGCAGAGTGATCGCCCGGGAACTGGTGACTCCTCAGCCTCGGACAATACGGCTTCACAGGTAACCCGCATCATGGCCTCCATTTTCAACCTCTCTAACCCACGAAATCACTGCCGATGCCGACTTCTTTGACCTAGGAGGTGACTCCCTCCGGGCCGGTAAGCTTTTGTCTGCTCTCCGTTCCGAGTTCGGCCTCTCACTACCATCAACCTCATCTTCCGCGGCGGCTCCGTTGATGCCTTATCGGGATTCATCGACGAGAAGCTTGCTTCCCGGCCCAGCTCGGCATATACCTCCTTCAGCGACAACACCCTATGTGACTCTGACGCGGAGCTGCAGGCCAGATGCGAAGGATTGCCGACGCCCATCAAGACACACAGCTCCACGAACCCATTTGTGATGATGCTGCAACTGGTGCCCATGGTAATCCTGTATCCCCTTAGACGCGGGGCGCACTGGGCTATCTTCTTGCTGACATTGGCACACATGGAGCGGTGGTCGACGAGCAACTGGCCTTTTGGCCGGTTAGTCAACATTGTTACAACACTGCTATTTGCGCAGGTGGTCATGTCGGTTGTGCGGCCCATCTTTGGCAATCTGACCAAGTGGTTGATCATGGGCCGATACAAGGAAGGAGTATATCCGATGTGGGGATGGTATCATACTAGGTGGTGGTTGACGCAGAAGGTGATTGCTTTGACTGGACAGGGCATTTTCAGGTAAGTTTTGCCAAGTTTCTTCCCCTCCCCCTTTCCTCCGATGTAAATAAAGCCTTTACCAGTGAATATTATATCACGGTTATTCCCAAATAATCTTCTAACATATTTCGTTGAACAGGCACTACAACTACACCACTGTTTGGTACTACCGTCTCCTGGGTGCCAAAATCGGCAGCGGCGTCGAACTACATGATTGTCAACTATGTGAATATGATCTCTTGGCCATCGGCCCCAACGCCTTTCTCGACAAGTGCATCGTCCGTCCGTTCGGCGCTGAAGCCAACACGTCCATGTACCTAGGCAAGATCACCATTGGCGCTAACGCCTCCGTCGGTCTTGCCGCCAACGTTGCTCCCGGCACCCGGGTCCCTGACGGTGCTTGCATCGGGCCCAACTCGTGCAGCTGGGAATTGAACGATGTCACGGAGGCCAACCGCGATCTATCCGTCCACCGCGCTCCGCAGCCGCACTGGGCGTTGACTCTGTGTTTGACCATGCCGCTGTACGGTCTTGTCAGCCTGGTTGCCGGTGGTCCGTGGCTGCTTGGTATGGTTGGGTTGGTTGAGGGCAGACCCCCGCGCGCCGTTGCTCCGCTGCCGGACATCATCATCTGGTGGGCCGGCAACGACCGAATCGGTTATCACTATCTGGCTGTGGGCCTGGGCGTGATTTTCGGCCCGTTCTTCGAGTTTGCCGCTGTCATGATCATTAAGACGCTGTTGGATTTGATGTTTGGCCAGCTGAAACCGAGCAGCGCTAAGGGTCGCGGACAGATCGAACGCTGGAGACTGGATTTGATGAGGACGATCTACCCGAACAGGTCGCTGAAGAAGTTGACTGGCTTGTTTGGTCAACATTATGAGATGACTTCTGTTGTCCTTCGGATGCTTGGAGCCAAGGTTGGTGAGCGTGTTTACTGGCCTGGCACTGGACCCGGTATCACGGACTACCATCTTCTCGATATCGGCAATGATGTCGTCTTTGGATCTCGCTCGTACCTTGTTACTTCTGATGGTCTCGGTTCTGAGCCCATCAAGATTGGTGACCGCGCTATGATTGCTGACCGGGTGGTCTGTCTCCCTGGTGTGACTGTCGGCGAAGACACGGTGCTTGGATCGGGTGCACTTACCCACCGAAACAAGGAATATGTCGCCAACGGAGTGTACGTCGGTTCCAAGGCTGGCGACTCTCTCTGTCTCTCGACAGGCGCAGCCCCCAAAGGTGGTGACAAAAGCCGAGTGTCCCGACGCAACGCCCGTGCAGCGCAACAAGCTGCTCCGACCCAGCAGGAGAAGTCTTCCATGGAAAGCGCACGCTACCCCCAAGGCACAAACGACCCGGAAGCGGGTCACAGCACCCCTGGGATTCCCGATACTCGCCCTATCTCTGACGTCCCCGGGGACTTCTCCCATTCCGGCTCCGACACTGAAGCCGAAGACCCTGCCAGCAATCCCACCGTAAAAAGCACTCCCTTTGGCCGCGCCTTCTACCTCGGTCTTGCCCCTTACCACGTCTACTCCCCGCTCACCATCACTACCTACTCCATCTTCAATCGCCTTTTCACAGCCCTTTACTGGACTGCCCCGTCCATCTCCACCATCCAAGTCATCAACGTCTTCATCGCCAGCCACCCTGACCACCCCGTCTCGCACGCCATCCTCTCGCAACCCATGGCCCTCTTCGGCCTCTTAACCGCCGTCTTCGCCATCTTCAACACTTTACTCGCCTTCTTGACTCTCCTCATCACCATCGCCGCCAAATGGATCCTCCTCGGCCGCCGCCAACCGGGGACCCACTCCTGGGATCTTTCCCCGTACTGCCAGCGCTGGCAACTCCTGCTCTCCATCGAACAACTCCGCCGCTCCTGCTTTGCGGGCCAGGGCGTGCTGGGGATGCTCACCGGCACGTGCTTCACCGTGGCGTATTTCCGGGCTTTGGGCGCCAAGATCGGGAAAGACTGCGCTTTGTTTGTTAATGGGAAACCTTCGCTCGTCTTTACCGAGCCGGAATTGCTCGTGTTGGGAGATAGGGTGACGGTAGACGATGCGAGCCTGGTGGCGCATATCAATACCAGAGGCAAGTTCGATCTGAATTGGTTGCGCGTGGGCGATGGGGCGGTGTTGAGGACGGGAAGCAGGTTGTTGAGCGGGGCGGAGATGCAGAGGGATGCGTGTCTGCTGGAGCATACGTTGGTTATGGGCGGTGAGACGGTGAAGGAGGTGGCTACGGTGCAAGGGTGGCCGGGGGAGGAGTTTAGGAGCGTTGGGAGGAGGTGTGTTGTTGACGGGGTCGGGATTCAATTAGTGGGAGGAATAGAGGGGATGAAGGTTGTTGAGTGAGAGGTTGAGAAAAGGGGGGGACTGGGGAACTGGGCTGGACACAGGCAGGGCCTTTGGTACTCCGGGAGTTAATGACACTAGGGGCCAAAGAGAATATGATTTACGATGATAATGGGTAATGTTAATGAATGTAGGATACGAAGGCTGTTATGAGGAGTTGATGCTAAAGGAGAAAATAGCTAGAATGGGTACTTGCGCGTACGTTGAAAGTATCTAGATTCATGATTGTCGTAGCGCTATGTCCCACAGGCGTATATCTCACTTGATGTTGTTTCCTTTGCCACTTTTCATCTGCCAACACCTCCAAAAGTGTCCCTTTCTTCTTTGTGCTTGACGTGTTGGATCCGACAGCCAACTCGAGCTGCCGCCCCCAACAGCCAACGCGGATAAAACTACCAACTGCCAGGGACCAACAGCCAACAATCCCACCCGTCGAGTGTGAAGATGCTCCGTTTGGTGAGACACAACGTCAAGCGTCAAGGTTGCGTCTTTCATTATTTTGCCACGAAGGCGCGAAGATGGAACCTCAATGAATGGGAAGTGTGCAAGTTATGGGCTGGTGGACAATCAAGGCGCTACGATGATTTTTAGCAAGAACAAGTCATACCTTGTGATTAGGAGGTGAGAAAGGAAAGGAAGCGAGAAGCCAAAGGTGGAAGTTGGTGCTTTCATACAAACAAACAAACAAACCAAGGGTAGATGACATTGCCAGCCGTGGTCTGCCTGTGATGGACTGCAGGCGCATCTGGACAGCATGCCTGCGCCCAACGAAGCGCTGATCCATTAATCGCTGGGAAGAGCACGATTCGTTATGGTACATCGAGGAAGATGATAAACTCTCGAGGTCTTCGTGTCAGTGGAGAGCTAGTGTGAAGATGAACTGGATAACAGAGGCACGATGCTAGGGATCACAAATCCGTTGGTGATGGACAACAACTCCCAGTGCACCCGCGCGCTACGGCATCAGACGGCATGTTGTGTGTCGCTAAGTATGTCGCAGATATGTTCTTTGCCTTCTCCTGGGCACATAAAAAACCCTGATTCCTCCTATCACTAAATCGTGTCCCCTTCCTCTCGGTCAAACAAAAACGTGTCTGCAGAGCAGCGATCTTCCAGGAGAAGCATCAACACCGAACACGGCATCAAGACAAACCACCAACTCATACTATACACTCACATCACTCAACTCACTATATTGCATCACCCATCTATCCTAGGAGGACTCTACCTCTCCTTTTCGATATTCAGCCTCGGATCCACCGCCAGCATCTCTACCTCTACTCTACAGACAAGTGAGGACCACCATCTCCACAATGCTCGCGAAGTCAAGAAAGCGGGATTCAGCAAAGATTGCAGGGACTACAAGTGGAATAGCGATACATGTGTCCTTCGCGCTACCTGCAAAGTCGCCAAGAACAAGCCCGAGTCCACGAGCAGCGAGATCGACGTGAACACGTGCCTCGCCAACTTTGTACCGAGAGACACGACAGCGGAAACCGAGGACTCGGAGGAGAACTTCAACAATGGATTGTTGGGGTGGCAGTTTGCGCCCATGGAGGTCTATCGCTTGAAGAAGCCCAGTGGGAAGTACGTCGACTACTTAAACCCCAGACTACCAAAGACAGCTAGCATATTTTCCCGTACTTGTGTAGCTTTGCATGCTCAGATCAGACGAATTGTTTGTCATCAAGGTTCTAACGAAATGAGTACCCTAGGGCAATCCTCAGGAACGCCTGTCAGGATAGACACCATTGCTATATCGCTGATGAGGACCTCAAGAGCAAGAAAGGGTACGCGCCAGTGTTGCAGTGCGCAAAGCAAAAGAATAGGCGGCCGGTGATCATTCCGCTAGGTACCTACCTACCTGAGCTTTCTCACCTCCCCCTTCAAAAGGCAATTTGTACATGGTCCATCGTGAACTGGATTCATCGTACACTACCACTGCTTGGACATGTTTTTTTTTTTACTTGCTGTATGCTAACGTCAAATAGATATTGGTATCGGGCTTGACGAAAAAGGACAGCTGGGGTGCTTGCCACACCCAGAGTGAGTAGTAGGAGGTTACTAATGAAGGTCGATCGATGACTTTTGAATGATATTTTGGAAGTAGCAGGTAGTGTATTTCCTGTTTGATTTGTAGAGGCTTTGCGTTACGTTTGTATGATACCTAGCCTAGGCAATCAATCACCTCAGCATTGGATGCCTTTTTTCTTTCTTTTTTTTTTTTTTTTCTTTTTGTTTCGAGATATCTTGAATTGAGTGAGGGCTGCCCTGTGCAGGGACGGACGTCAGAAACGCACGCATCTACAGCACAGCTTTTAATGTATATAAAGCCTACACTAGAGGTAAGGAACCGACCCTTGAAGCGACACTCCGCTGCAGCCTCGTATTACATATCGCTTGTATGTGGCAACTTCAAGCTAGGCTATCAGGCAGTGCGCCTACCTGAGGGATGGGGGATTTGCTAGAGAAGTGTGCAGTTGATTTCACATGGGGCGTCAAGTACGTAGCCGAGTTGAGAAGCCTCCCCTTACATCCTGCATTCTGGATAACTCGCTACAACTCCAGTCATTGCAGTACCCGTTTGTCGAGAACAGAAGCTGTTTGCGAATGCGCTGGTGCAGTAAAATGATGGTGTGGCTGTGAACAATCGCTGTGCTAAGCAAGTTAAGTTGACCACATGCAAAAACTGAACTTCACAATCAAGCGGAGCCATTCAGACAGACATCTTAGCCAACAAATGCGCTTTGGGATAGCTTTTGATACATAGAGTGTGGTTGCTTCTTTTGTCAGAACGAATATTGTAACTTGAAATATGGCCGTATCCATCACATTGGACCCTCAAATCATATCTACCGCTGCCACCTTTCCTGAAAATGTGCGTTGTGTCCTCCCATCGTATCTCGACAGCCTCGCAGGTCGTGTCGCGTCCCCAAATCACACATCACAAACCAGTAAAGTAGCTGCAATATTGAACTCCACATACTGATGAAAGCGAAAAAAAAGTCGCGAAAGCAAACGCCGGAATTTGAACATAAAACTTCGTGAAAACCCGTACTGTCATCAGGGTTAGAAACGCATCTCGCTGGGTGTGGTATGCGTTTCTAGCCCTGACGAGAATACCTTGCGTGCCCGGGCACTAACGTGGAAAATCAAGACCGGCTGGGTCTATGCCTATCTCATCACTGAAATCGTCGACATCGGCCGATTCATCTCCTAATTGCTGTGCCCACGTTGAGGTTGAGAACATGCTCTGAGACTGTGACTGAGAAGAGGGCATTCCGATCGAGTCTGATATACTGCTGTCCATGTTGATCTGAGATTGGGCAGGGGCAATCGTCTGGGCCATGGCGCTGATCTTCTTCTCGTAGTGACCAAGCACATTCGCCATTTCTGGCAGTCCCAAGAGTTCGACGATGAGGGCCTTACAGCGCTCATTGTCGGTAATCTGGGCGCGCATGTTGGCCTCCAGCTGGAGGATCGTGCGGTGTTGCTCCTTGCACTTTTCCTCTAGGTCATTGATGTAGTCTAGTTAAAAACCAAAAAGGTCAGTGAGCCAGTCCATTGCAAGCGAAATCACAAAAGTTGATACTCACCCTTTTTGCGAGCACGGAAATTGCGAGCCGATACTTTGTTGCGAAGTTGACGCCTCTGCGCTGAAGTCATACCCTTGGCCTCCTCGCCCTTGAGTACCCGCTCGTCGTCGTCGAGGTCGTCCTCGTCCCTGTGCTTTCCCCGTTTGCTGAGCTTAGGAAACTCGCACGGCCTGTCTTCAACAATCACGGGCAATGTCTTCATGTTGTTGACCAAACGCTGAATCTTGTTGCGCTTCTCGATGCGATGGTATTGTTCAGTTTGTCGATGTGTGATGGCAAGGTATTTGTCCTTCTCGCTTAGCTGGTTGGATTGTCCGTTGGCGAGACCAATGTTGCGACCGGGACCAGAGCCGGAACCGGGAATGCGATGCTGACGGGGCGCAAGGGGGGTCGTCGTGGGTGTAGTGTTCCAGCCGGAAACGGGTTGCTGAGGGATGGTGAAGGGAGTGGGGATGGAGAAGTTGATGGAGTTGATGGAATTGTCCCCTGCCCAGTCGAAGTTGGGACCCGAATGTTGGATGGAGTCAAGATAGGTGGGCCCGTTTCCTGTTGGCTGCGCTTCCAAGACCTGCGATTGCGTCACAAGCGATGGTTGGGTTGGGAAGTTTGCCGTCAATGTTTTGGTGTTCTCGAGAGCGCTGAAGGCGTTGTTCGCATGCTGCCCGATGGCAAAGCTGTTGGTGTCGAAGCCAAGTCCCGAGAAGAGCAGGTCAGAGTGGCACGGTGACTGGTCCCAAGCGGTTCCGGGTGGGTTTGCGTCCAGGAAAAGTTCGCTGGGATTGACAGTCTTGTTTGCGGAATTGGTGACGTTCATGTCGGAGTGGCCCGTGATGGGGTCAGTTGGTGGTGGTGGTTGTTGTTGAGATGGAATCCGTCCGCGCAGAGCTGATTGAGATGGAAGGAGGGGGGGGGGGGGGGGGGGGAACTGTCGGCGGCGGGCGTTTGGGGCACCCCGAGTTGAAGTAGTGTAAGGGAACAGGCAAGTGACAGAGACAAGCGATCCATTGGAGGAGGGCAGGGATGGCACAGGCTAGTGGCTGGGCTCGCCACGCCGGACGGGCTTGGAACGCTAAAGTGCCATGAGGGTTAGCGTGCGACCGTCCGTGCTGGTTGGGTGTCTTCACAAGAGAGTTCCCGGGAGAGGTCGCTTAACACATTTCTACGACATAATGGCTGTTTTTTGATAGCACGATACCGGCCCGGATGAACCGCCTGTACCGGGGTCCTTCCGGATTGGGCGTGCTGATGCACCCCCACCGTCCGGGACGCGTAATACAGTTGCCTGGGGTTGGAGTGGTGTGCATACCTCTACTAATCGTGAGATAAAATACAAAATTCAAAGTTAAGGATGGATGTTGGATGTTGGAGAGAGAAGTTGGGATAAGATGTCGTCAGCTTCATTGGAGCTTTCTTAGGTGGTGTGCTTGGAACTTTAGCAGCATAATGTTAGGTAGGTAGCTAAGTATGTTAGCAAGTACGGCAATGTTGTCAGTGTGTCAAGGCAGGTACCATAAGGCAACCTGATGTATGCATGTTGATAGTAAGGCGGGTTCCCGAGTACCGTGTACGACCAATGATGACATTTTCCCTTTGTTTTCCGAAGCTGTCCATGCGGTTCAAGTCATACCTGTCAGGGTTCGGCCAATCGAGGTTGCCATCAAATGCCCAGGCGGGTTGAGAACTTGGAGGTAAACATGACTTGAGTGAGGCCTCTCGCCTTGGACGTCCAAGTATTTCTTCATATCCATAACATCCCCCCAATTTCAGCCTTAGCAAAGCATCAACACTCATCCAGATTGGCTCAAGCAACTCCAAACAACACTCGAACCTGGCAGCAATCGGATTGCCATCAATCCCCGAACTCCCGCCCCTATAAATGCGCCTTAACTCGACGTGCAAAGCCATCTCGACCCAGCTGAACGGTGGGTCTTTGGCTGATCCGACAATCTCAACTGCGCCCCTGTGCCAGTCAGTGCACCCCGAGCCGATACGATGACATTCAAGGAGGACTGACTAGAAGGACTTTACTATACATGGCCAAGTTGAAGCCGCACAACTGCCCAGACACTGAACTGGAAGTCGTTATTGTGTCCTGGCGACTTGAAAGAAATGCAATCAAGTTCGATAGCCCTGCCGGCTAACCTAAAAGGCATACGAAGCTAAGGTAGGTACACCACGGGGAGGTGGAGCTTCGATCGCCGAGGTGTCCGTTTCAGATGCCTCCAACGGCCCGTCCCCGCACCCGGGCCTCCGGGGCTCCTCCTCTCAGTCGGGCAATGTCGGTGCTTAATTGTCCGTTGGTATCTTTCTACATTCACGAATCAAAGAATTGCCGCTTCATTGGGCTACACTACAAGCATCTGGGCTGTTCTTTATTTTTAGGAAACCCTGGACCACGCCAGTCAGCATTAGAAGACACGCATCAACGCCTTTTGGTGAGGCGTTTCCCGAAACCCATCACGGCAGTTGAGAGTGATATGAGTGGCTCACAGGTCTTGCAATACCGTGGCTGAGCACACAACGCTAGGCGTTTTGTCAAATTGTACCTATCCGCGGATCGCCAGGGCAACCCCGGTTTGTGATTTCTGTCATTGAAATGGAAAGTTCTTAGTGGTGGGTACATACCGACGCAGAACACGTAACTCATCACTATCACGAATTTCCAGAACACTTCTTCAGTTCGAGCTCCCTTGAACGGGTTCTTTCTAGCGAGGGTCCTATATGCGACTGTGAAACTGTCACAGATCGGCGCTAACAAGGCATGCCCCTTTCTGTCCTGTACCTGAGTGGCCATGATCATCGACATTTGTGTTTCATGAACTTGGGGGCTTCATAGGTATGTGTTGAAGAAAGGCCAGGACAAATGCCGGCTCGTTGTTTCGTCGAAGGTCGGCATTCTCAAGGTGGAGACTGCAGAGCGTGAAAACGTGGTCCCAATTTGCCCTGAATCGTCATTCGATGGTCTAGAAGCCTCATTCTCAATGACTCCAAAACGGCCTTCCCGGTAAATGCGTCGTCAGTACAGTCTCAGTCTCTTCAACTTGGCTGTGCAAGCCAACTAGAGGTAGTTATGGGATGAACTCAAAAGCACTTCATTATGTTGAAACACGGATCGATGTTTTCCTAGGTCCGGATTCAGGGTGGGGGAGCTTTCCCCGAGGGCAATATCAGGGTTAAAGGAACAAACCTAGGGTTAAGCTTCCAGAAAATCGACAACACCTCTTGGCTTCACGTGCTTCTTATCTTCTTATCATTTGGTCCATAATTAGCCGTCTTGGCAAGTCTCGTCAGCGGCCGCACGAGCCACCCCCTCACTGGTCCCTTGAAATCAAGTCCCTGATCCTGATCATCAAGACGAACTTGAACTTCAACATCAGATAACGACAGCTACAGGGTGGTATAGCATGCCACGATATCGTCAGCAGAAAAGGTGGGTGGGTTAACGTCGTCAATATAGACATCTCAACCCGACATGGCCGGGTTATGGAATCATTCAGGGTTGGGTAAGCGCATCGTAGCTTCTAAAGCGCGAGGTAAGCTTCTGTCTTCAATATAATGGAACTGAAGGATCGGGAACGTGTCCATTTGCCGCAGGGGAATAATGATGGGGATGGGATGATGGAATGGTTGAAGCCAACGATACACTAGAGGTACACGGCAGGTAACGGAAGGGACGAGAATGCCCAGCGCCGCGGGCCCCGAGTGTTGACTAAGACAGCGCCGCTAGAGCGCCCGAATCAGGGAGTTGTGGTCCGTCAACGACCCGTAGCAACCAATTGCTGTTGAAGTAGGTTGCCGCCAACATAGCATGTGCTGGATTCTGGATTCGAATCTGGCCAAGTTCGGACCGCCTGCGTTCCGCAACGGAGGTGTCACTGCTTCGGTCGGTGCTTTGCTTCTGCGTTTGTCTGGGCAATCGCATCCAGCCTTGGCCTTTTTTTTGCCGGCGGCCGGCCCAAGCCAAAGTCGGACAGACAGAGTGTCCATCCCGCAGTCTGCAGCTAGTTAAATAAAATCTGTCGCGATCCATCATCTCCGTGACTCCGTCTCTTTGCCAACAAAATCCATCTACCGCCAGTTGCGCATATTCTTCCCGTTGATCCTGTCAACGTTGTTTATTTGGTTATACTCTTTTCTAATTTCTCCGCCACGCGGTCAAGCATATTCACAATGGGTCTCTCCCCGCAAATGTAAGAAACATGCCCGCCCGCCAACCGCGCGAACAACCTACGTGCCGCCGTGTCCTCGACATCGTCACGATTGGGAGTCGGATTCCAGTTGCTAACATGTGTGTACAGCACCAACCTGATCATCATCCTTGGTATGATGCAGGTCGCCAAGAAGATCCCCTTTGAGGACCCCAATGTTCTCAACCTCTGCCGCGCTCTTTACGCGCTTAGCAATGTCGTCATCCTCGCAATCCACCTCTACATCATGAACACCATCAACAAGAAGAAGGGTAAGTCGCGCTGCGCTTTCTCTCCCTCGAGGTCGGGTTCGACCGTGTGCTAACTCGTGTGTCTCCACAGACCTCACCACTCTCAAGTATGTTGAGCCGGCGCCGATGGGTTCCACCGAGGAGGGCAAGCTCGTCACCACCACCATCCACGCCTACGATCTCGCCCAGGCCAAGCAGCTCCTCCGCTCCCAGATGATGGGCGTCTTCATGATGGGCGTTATGCACCTCTACTTCAAGTACACCAACCCCCTCCTCATTCAGAGCATCATTCCCCTCAAGGGCGCCTTCGAGTCCAACCTTGCCAAGATCCACATCTTCGGTCAGCCCGCCAGCGGCGACCTCAAGCGTCCCTTCAAGCAGTCTGCTGGTCTTATGGCCGGTCTCCAGGGCGGCGCCGCTCAGAGCGACAAGAAGGCTGTTGAGGCTGCCGAGCGTGCTGGCCGCGGTGGCGCCAAGGAGGAGTAAAGCGATTTAAACAAATCGACTTTGGAAATGCTGCACGGTGCAGGAAAAACAAAAGAAGGGAAACAGGTTACACACGACCGTGTCGGCTATCATCTGGGCGGGTAATATTTGTACCAATATGGCTCTTGAAGCATTGGCAATTTACGTATAGACATGACATCCTTTGGTTCAGGTTAGACGGATGGGCGGTGGTTAATGGGATCAAGCAAATGGCGAATAAGCGAGACGGGCCAGCCTACTCCGCTTAGCAGCCTACGGAGTTGCCAGGACATTGAAGTAGTACATCAATACACTACTATCTGGATTGGTAACACTATTTGCTGGACTACAAACGTGTTGTTGTTGTGGATTTGACTTCTTTGTCAGGTTGTATTGCCGAGGATGTGGCAATACTCTCTGTTGCCTTGAAACGAGGCGGCGAAGCAGCACTTGCTTGTTTTGGCTGATGCCTGCCGAATCGATCCCAGCAGCGTCATCGAGTGAGTGGTCGATGCACAGTATTCGCTTTTGCGACACAGCACGTTCCATGAATGCATTCATCTTTTCAACAACCACCACCATTCTCTCTTTTGTTTTGTTAATGATACCCTTGGATGGCAATTCTGTGATGACAACTCTTTCTCGCAACTAATCTAATCCAAATCTGCGCGACGACTAGCAATTTCCACAATGGAACGGGCGTCCACTCCTCCAGCTCAAGCGCGACGATCAACACGATCAACAACCACAGCACGTGCACCATCACCACCAACTCCCGCTGCCGACAGGCGTCGCATAGTAAGCCACTCTATTCAACCTGTTCTATCCCCATCGCACCCAAACATAGAAACCAACCAATCCTCTACGTCCACTAGGAAGAATCCCGTCTCCGCGTCAAGGACCTCCGCACCCAACGCGAAGCCGACCACCGCGCCGCCGGCATCCCTCTGCCCTCTGACTCTCTTCCACGTACCGCCTCCGGCATCGCCGCCACCGATGACATCCAGCTAGCCGGCGCCGCCGGCCGCGCAGCGGCAGCCTCTCGCAAGCGCCCGTTTACATCGATCTCGCGAAATGACGTACCGGCTAGTAACCGGGATGCTCGCGCGAGCACATCGACGACGATAACAGATAGGAAAGATGGCAGCATCAACGGCGGCGGCGACGCGGGGGGAAGCATACCCCCCATTTCGCGCAAGTTCACCAAATTCGTCGATTACAACTTCAGCACCATGACGGACACCAAGGGCGGGTTCCTCTCGGTGGAAGATGATCCGTTTAGCAAGCAAATGGCCGGTCCCACGAAGCCAGGACAGCCGGAGCAGGAACAAAAGCCGGCGCACATGACGGCTGCGGAATGGGAGCGGATGCAGCTGATTCGGAAGCTGCAGCGGACCAAGGCGGGGCCGTATGAGCCTGGATTGAGTGTGCTGGCTGATGAGGAGAGGAAGAAGTGCAGGGAGTGTGGTAGCTTGGAAATCGACTTTGTGTGGGAGGTGACGTTCGGGTGCGCCGTGTGCGGGAAGTGTAAGGAGCGGTGGCCGGAGAAGTACAGTTTGTTGACCAAGACGGAGGCCAAGGAGGATTATTTGTTGACTGAACGTGAGTTTTTCTTTTTTATCTTTTTTTTTTTTTTTTTTTTTTTTTTTTTTTTTTTTTTTTTTTTTTTTTTTTTTTTTTTTTTTTTTTTTTGCTTACTTGCTCCTGCTTTACTGCCTCCATGATGGTGGTGGGACAAAAAACATAACCCCGGGATCGATGCTAACCTGACTTCTACACTACAGCTGAACTCAAAGATCCCGATCTCCTCCCCCACCTCTCCAAACCGAACCCTCACAAATCCCACTGGCACGACATGATGCTCTTTCTACGATACCAGGTTGAGGAATACGCGTTTAATGTCAAGTGGGGGTCGGCGGAGGCTCTGGATGCCGAGTTTGAGAAGCGTGAGCAAGACAAGAAGAGAAGGAAGGAGGCCAAGTTTAAGGAGAAGTTGCTGGACTTGAAGCGGAAGACGAGGACAGAGGCGTTTAGAAGGAACACGGGGAAGTTGGGCGGGATAGCGGGAGGTGGTGGTGGTGATAGTTCAACAGGGAGGAGAGGAAAAGCGACCAAGTTTGGGGATGCGATCAACAATGGAGGGAAACATGTCCATGAATGGGGAAGGACGGTTGAGAATGAGGAGGGGATGACGGTCAAGACGTGTACGACTTGTGGGATGGAGGTTGAGGAGTTGGAGTTTTGAGCTGCTATGCTTGGTAATTTTGAGTTGGACTTGGGAATTGGAGGAGTTCACTTGTATACCCATCTTCGAGCCATCTTCATAAGGTGTCACTCGATTATTGTTACTTAATCAACCCTGCTGAAGGCGCCAAGTTTTGAAGTTGCTGAACAGCTCCCCCCTGAGCTTCCCCTAGCTAGACGTCACCAAGTCCGCGGATCTGTGCACGGTGCATTGTCCGATCTGTGCTTTCTTTGTTGAGTTTCCCTTGGGAAACGCTAGCCCTGACGCTGGAAAAAGTGATGGCAATTGCGGCCTTGCGTTTATCGTTTGTGATTTGGCGATGTTGAGTTCGGAGCAAGTAACACCGGCATCTTGAGATGATATCTTTAGACTTGGATGGCTGTGCAGCAGAACTGAGGAGCAAACTGGAGGCATCAGCTTTGATCAAGAGTGTTCAACAGGCGCGCATTATTCAAGTAAATATCCAAGATCTTGAATCTTCATGGCAGCACAGTCGAGATTGGAAAAGGAGTGTTACATACGTGACAGGCCAGATAACGCGGTCCAATAACACATTGCCATGGTATGTTTAGTCGGCCCAACTTCCAATTGGACGCTGCAGGACCAAAGCGCGCTTGCCAGTTACTGCATCGCATCCCGTCGCTACCACTACAGCAGGCGCAGCGCAGTGCAGTGGGCAGTCGCCAGCGGTGAGCTCTCCCGCTCCAACCACGCAGTGCGTTTAGTTATCTGCCACCCGCAGGCCTCGAGTCTGTCTTAGGTTTTTGGCTAGCAGCCCACTTTGCTCGTTGCGCTGGAGTGCAGTGGTGAGCTTGGTTGGTTCGTACGCGCATCATAGCCTTGGTTTGAATCACCACCGCGAATCCAGGGACTTGCCATCATCTCTTGTTTCTTTTCACGACTTCGCTTTTTATCCGATGTCTTAGCATACCTACCCCAACGCTACCAGGACCTTTTTGCAGATCAGGGTCGCTACTCCCGCTTTTTCAAGCCGCCGCGGATCAAGCGACGGCGCCCCCCCTCCCCTTGTGGCTTTCACTTCTTCTAATAGCAGCCAAGGCACGCAGATACGTAGCTTGACGAACGGATCGCATTCGATACACTACCGCGACGTAACGACCTTCGATTGCCCGACTGGCACTTCTTGCTTCGCTTTTCTGGCCTCGAACTACGCACCTGACTACCTACTACCACACCGCAAACACCCAAGGGGGAGACGAGGGTCCACGCGGTCCCTCACCAGCTCAGCACTTGTCGACGCTGTGCGCTCTGACGACCGTCGTCCGGCTGGAATCTCCAACGTCAATTGCTCCTCCCCTCGATCGCTTGGTCGCCGACCGACCTACGTCAGCCTCGCTTCTTATCGTCGCGAAAAGCTTCACAGGCTCAAGCTACCGCTTCGACCACAGAAGATCGCACAGCTATGGGCACCAACGGCGTTCATGTCTCGTTTGGCACGGGTCATGAGATGGGCGGGGTAATGGGCAATGGCTCTGGTCAGCCGCCCGCGACCGAGTATACACTCCAAGGTCAGTTGGTTCAGGAACCAAACCGAACTGCTTGGTTATCAGGGCTAACGCTTGTCATACAGGTGTGATGCGCTTCCTTCAGACAGAGTGGCACCGTCATGAGCGCGACCGCAATGCCTGGGAGATCGAGAAGCAGGAGATGCGGGCGAGGATAGCGAACCTCGAGGGCCAGGCCAGGAGAGCAGACGCGACACAAAAGGCACTCAAGAGATATGTCTCGATACTCGAAAAGAAGGTCAAGGAGCAGAGTGCTGCTCTAAAGTCTGGTGGTAAAGAGAAGGGAGTTGAGGCTGAGGCTGAGGCGGAGACCACCAAATCCAAGCTTGACCGGTCCGCCCTCATACAGGAAAAGTTGCGCCGTAAGCACAATCCGTTCATCCTGTCCGCTAGCAGGTTCTGACATATCCTCACAGCAAACACAAAGCTCGCCGGAGCCCCCAACGAGGCCGAAAATGTCGAGATCGGCCCTCCAGACGACGAAGCCGCGCGCAACGAACTCAAAACTTTCCTCGATCAGTGTCAGGCCGAGTTTACTTATCTGATGGTGACGCCAGCAAACCCGCAGCCACCACGAGAATCCCCGCCTTTGCCTATTCTAGACGACTTCCGCGAGGGTGAAGCCATGAACCAGCAACTTGAGCAGTCTTACCAGCGTTCTCAACAAAGCCAGATTCGGGACCTGCTTGCCCAGCAGGCAGCTGCTGCTAATGCTACTACTACTGCTGCCGCTCTGCAAAGTCAGCAGCAGCAACCGCAACCGCAACCGCAACAGCAACAGCAACAGCAACAGCAACAGCATGTAGCCGGACCGCGGCCGCAGACTAATCAACCACCAAAGGGATATGGCGAACTACAAGGAGCGCCTATGGAGCGTTCATCCAGAGGGCAGCAGCTACACGAGATTCTGAAGAGTGGTGAAACCCCCGATTGGTCAGCCTCGATGCAATCTCAGCCAGCCGAAGAGCCAACTTCCGCACTCAGCAAGGCGCCTCCGATGGTTAGGGGAGATGGACGTGAGCCGGCCGCACCAAAATCCGCCTCGACCACAGATGCATGGGACTTCAACGAATCCAACTTCCAGGATCCTACCGTGGTGACACAGCCGACCTCGCAACAGTCCTTTTCTAGCAGGCCGGATACGGATGCCTTTCCGAGCGCCGACAACCTGACCAAGTCTCCTAACCGTGGAGCGCTCTCCCATCGAAGAAAGAGCTCGAGCACTATGGCGCGTAGAAGGAGCGCCGAGCATGAGCTTTCGCTTGGGTCCCTTAACCAGAAGGCAGAGGGTGCAATGTTCAAATTCCGCTTTGGCTTGCGCGGTCACCTGGATGTGGTACGGACTGTCATCTTTTCTGGCGGTGGAAGCCCGGGCGAGCCTGAGATTTGCACGGCGGGAGATGACGGCTTGGTCAAGAGGTTCCATATACCTGACAGGCACATTGGCCAACGAAATGCTGATGGAGATCTTGATGTTGCGGCGGACTTTACACATCGCGGCCATAGTGGGGCCGTGTTGTCTCTTGCGTCTTGGTCGCCATCCCCCAACTTCTCTACCGGCGGTCGTGCTCAGGGCGATGGTTGGATCTTCTCTGGTGGCCAAGATGCCACGATTCGCGTATGGGAAAGAGGAAGGGTTGATCCCAAGGCCACCCTAGATGGCCATACTGACGCTGTCTGGGCGCTTTGCGTCTTGCCCACGAACTTGGGTGCCATTTTCGGTCAGACGAATAACCATGGTCCACCCGATAGGATTCTGTTGGTGTCCGGAGCGGCGGATGGGACTGTCAAGGTGTGGGCTGTCAGCGCACCTCCTCAACTCACATCGCCCCAGCCGGGGCCAGGTCGTCGTGGGCCAGGCGGACGTGTAAGGGGCAACTCTATGAGCTCTGGCTCCGCATTCCCCAGCTCGCCACAACCGACGACGGCGTCCAACTCTCCCTTCCATCATACGCTTGTGCATACCATCAAGCGGGCCAACTCGGACGCTAGCCCGACCTGCATTACTGCCCTCAGTCCCAATGGCGAGACTTTTGCTGTCAGCTACGCGGATGCCGCCATTATTGTCTACGACACCCGCAGCGGAGAGGAGATTGGAACGATGGCGAGCTTGGACACGTATGACGGCACCATCAACACATCCGTGAATGCGGTTGTAGCAACAACCGTTGGACTGGATCAAACACAAGGCCCCGGTGGTGAAGATGAAACGGGTGGTGGGCCCACTGGGGGTGGCCGGTCCATGGCGGGATCGGGCGTGGAGGGTACCATTATTTCTGGCCATGAAGATCGCTACATCAGGTTCTTTGATGCCAATAGCGGTAAGTTCTGCTGTCTCCTGAGAGCATGCGTAATTGATGAGACTAACTTTTTCCCTCTCAGGTCAATGCACATATAACATGCTAGCCCATCCAGGATCCGTCTCGAGCCTTTCCCTCAGCCCCGACGGCCGCGAGCTCGTCAGCGCGGGACACGACATGTCGCTGCGCTTCTGGTCCCTCGAGACAAGGTCATGCACACAAGAGATGACTTGCCATAGGAGCATGCGCGGCGAAGGTGTCTGCGCCGTTGTATGGAGTCAGGACGGAAAATGGGTGGTTAGCAGTGGTGGAGACGGCATGGTCAAGGTGTACGCGAGGTAGTAATCGCCGTCTGTGTCACGATCCGAGAGATTTGGGGTGGGGGATGTATGACTTGGGCCTTCCTTTTCAGCACATTGTGTATAATGAATTCTCTTTTTGGGGGGGGGGGGCGGAGGGGAAATCTGGGTGTAGATGGGAGTAGGGGGGTTTTGTTTGTTAGCTGCTTTACTTTTATTATCTTCTTTCTCCTGTTCTTCCTTCTTGCCCTGTCAGTAGTATCACACACGCTCATTGCGTTTCCCGGAGCCGCGCCGCCGTTTCCTTTGTTGTCTTTTTTTTTATCCCAAACATCATTGCTAGCTATACCACGTCACACCAAACATGGAGAGCATCAAGCGGATATTGTTTCAGTTGCTTTTGGGGGGTAAGGGTCTAAGGAGAAAGATAGAATGGAAGAAGCGGGAATAATACCTACCAACACAACAGAAACAACTCATCGGTCGTAGAGTGGGCGAGCATGTTGTCATGAATCGCTATGACGGATGGCTGGAAGGCAGCTCTGAAGAAGCCTCGAATGCGTAGCATGTAAGTGTTGGATGTGCTATTCTAATCTAGAGGTAGGCAGGCGTTTCTTCTTTGCGCATTCCAATGATTTGACTGTCAGGTCAACGAGAAGAAACCTTACCGGGAGTGGCGCAATCATGTTTCATTTTTCTTCTTTATTCTTTTCCTTTACCTGCCTGGATGATTTGATGATACTTGGGATCCCGGCGGCAGGTGCAGCTGAGTAAGGTACGGTAGATGGGTGTGCAGATGTCGAATAGTCTAGTCTAGTCGATATGGTAGGTAACCAGGTAACCAGGGAAATCAGGGGGAAAGATGGCGAGCATAGTCAGCTAGATACTTGTTTTTTGGTTGAAGTTGAAGGATGAAACAAAGGGATTCTTATGGTGGGTGGCTGAGGGGTGGGTTGTTACGAGCGAGATGTTGGATAGTTGAAGTTTGGATTGTGTGCACAAGGAGCAAGCTATATAGGTGCATAATCACAAAAAAAAAACCAACAGCAAGGATTGTTTGCGATCCAAACATTCCCTCGTGGCGCAATTGGCTAGCGCGTCAGACTGTTAATCTGGAGGCTGTAAGTTCGATCCTTACCGAGGGAGGTTGTAAGAACTAAATCTTCATTTTTTGGGTGTTTTCTGTATTGGATTCTTTTGTGGAATACTTTCTCTTCTTTTCTTTTCTTTTTTCTGCCTCTCTCCTGTTCTTATACTTTGTGCATGACTGGCTCTTCTATTTTCTTCTGCTTTCGTGGCTGGGGCATTTCATTCCGTGATTGCAGGTACGGTCGCCGTATGTTTTTTTGTTGGTAATGGGGAGTACGGAATGTTTCTATGTCACAAACAAGCTACCACATACAATGCGTCACATTTCTCTTATGAACATGGAGCTAAAAGATGTGATATCTGAACGATCACGTTACTTTGGGTTCTTTCGGTTTACATTGACCATTCCTTTACACTAGCCGCTATCACGGCCGAACCGGTCGGCCTCAAGAGCAGCAGCAATCGCGGGGTAGTCTAGTCGGCATGACATCTTGAAATTATCAATCATCAATCAACAACCGATCAGAATCGAGAAAAAGCCCCCGACCGGAAACAAGCTCATAAAGTCACACGTACACTAGGTATCTCTAGTCAACTTCTATCATGATCTGCACCCAGACCGGTAGGGGTAGGGAATGGGGAGCATGGCTCATAAGCGTATCGGGCGGCCTACCGAGGCCCGACCGGGGGGTCCTCCGCATTGCCCACACCCCGTAGAATCCTATCGACGGCGTAACGTATCTTCCTCGGACTTTCAAAATGTCGCGAATAGATTGCGTGATTCGCGCTATCCCTTCTGTTTAGTGTACGTCGCAATCGTTGCCTTTCTTTGCGAGGGCGAAATGGTGCCCCGGGTATAAGAGGTTGCAAGATTGATGTCTCCGAATGGCGTCTTTAAGCTAGTAGCTGCGTAGAGGAAGGAACCTGCTGAATCAGGTAGGTACATAATGGTCGCTTGGAAATAACGAACGACGACTCGGGGAATAAGAGAGGTCAGATAGGTGATTTAGTTGGGCAGTTCGACTGTACCTAGTGTATTATGCAGTAGAATAGTGTCCCTACCTACAACAGGTAGGTGCCGTGATCTTCAGGCCCGGTGGAACTATGGAAGAGCCGAGTTTCGAGATCTTCATTCAACCAACCTTTCAACCGCGGCGCATCATCATATCTCATGCATTTCTTCAACACGCACTGTTGATGCCGGTCAAGCCACCAAGCCACACAAGCAGCCTCACTCCACGGACCATCACTTTAGTACAGACATTAGTCATGATTCATGCGCTGGTGCCGACCACCACTATTCGATCGTTGGTGATCTGCCGGAGCATAGAAAAAGCCCCACGTGTTGAGAGGGTAATATAGTGTATATGGAGGCGGCATCCATGCATCGCCCAGCTGTCGTGGTACGTACAGTACGAGGGTATGTACCTACATAGGTATGTAGTAGTATGAAGCGCCATTTACCCGATTTGTAAAGAGGAGGGAAGAGGGCTTGAGCAGGTGAGTAAGGCGATTGGCCGCATGACAAGGGGGCGGTTGGATCTACCTCTACCTAGATCACGCCGCAGATTTCGTAAACAATTGGATGGATGGGTAGATGGTGTGCTGTTCTTATTAGGAAGGAGGCATGGGAGTTGATGCCCTGAAGCTCGAACTTTTGGATGGCGTCAATCAATGGAAATCATCCATCTCCTTGCTCCGTCCCCCACCTCAACTTCAAGCGACGGCTGCTGCAGTAAAGCAAGCGAGACCAGTACGCGAGTCATGGAGTCATGCCCACGTTCAACGCACCTTCCAGTTCAAGCCGCTTGCCGGAACAAAAGACTCTCCTCGGAGGACACCGACCGAGCCGAGCCTTTTCCATTGACTTCGTTCTGCGTGGACGTATCGATATGTCGCCAGCCGCACAGCTGAAGACGGAAGGTTTAGTCCAGTCCAGTTCAGGCAGTTCAGTTCATGGCTGGCCTACCTAGAGGTAGAGGCGGGTAGTTTCTCTCTGGATCAGAGACACACTTCAGCTTCGAATGTTTGACTTGCCCTTTTCCTCTCCATACCTTGATTTGTCTTCCTTGTCTCGATTAGAAACCCAACTCCGAAACCTTAGAAGGAACACCTGAAAGAACCCCCGGTAACAACCACGTTGATGCCTGTTGCCTTGCCTTCCTCCTGCCTTGAACCTGCCCCGTTGCCCTACTTTTGTGTAATTTCTTTTTTGTGCTGTCGCAGAGGATAAAGGAGTCGTGCGAACAACCCGCGCGCCCAGCCGCTCGACGCTGAACGGCAAGCTTGACTTGACTACTAGCGATGGAATTGAATGTCACTGACTGCGGGCATCCTGGCATTGCGCAAAACCACGTATTCATCGAGACATTCTCCGGCTGTGTAACTTACTCCATGTAATTTCAATGCCGCGTATCTAGCCATCGTCCATGGGTTGTCGATGTCTCTAATTGCCGTTTGTCATTCATGTAACGTCCTTCGCCTCAAACCAGCCAACCAACCAACCAACCAACTTGAACCAGTCCAACCAAATCGTACCGCGGCAACGATAGGCAATGGAGGTGCCTTGCCAAATTTGAATATCGCCATCTCTTACAACTTTTACATTCAAGCCATCGAATCAAGGCCAGCCAAGAGGGGTGACGGGGGGCGGGTTAAAATGGCTGCCAGTAAAAGAGGGTGTGTAGGACTCGCTGTGAGCAATTGACGGATGGCCAGAAACGACCGTGACAGAAAACGGCGCGGGTCGGGCGTCAACCACCTCACCCCGACACCACTACCATGGGAGGCCGCCGCCATCTTCAGGTAAACCAAATGTTGATCCTCCAGCTGTCGTTGATGTGTAACCTCACTCAAACTTCTTCAGCCGTTGTGATGGATCAGAGCCTCAGAGCCAAGAGACAGCCAAGAGCTGACATTGCGGCTCAGGCTGCGACGTAAAGAGATGCAGCCAAGGCGGCATTCACAAGAAGCGAGAGACACTTTAACAATCCAATCGCTCGTTCGGGAAACAACCAAGACTTTCTTCATGTCTAATCGAAACTTTCCTCCATTTTTGACAGCGCGCCTAGTGTAGGCACTGCTGCAGCTCCCACATCCCGCCCGCCTTGAGACATCTTTCTTCAACAACTTGCATCTTGCAGGGGTATTCATCAAAGCTTCTTCGACACTAGAGACCTTTAGCTCCATTAGTTCGTTTCTTTGTGTTAGCCGAGGCGGTGTGAACCATTGAAATTGTGTTTTGGCAGACAAATCTTAAAACCAGTTTTTGTTAGCGCGAGACCCTGTAACGTCTTGGGACACATGGGATTCTGGCGGTCTTATTGGTCCCAACTGAGGTAAAGAGGGAACAATGATTGATAACTGAAGTGTCCCACATACCTACCTACCTACCTACCTACATCGCACCCCGCCATCCTCAGTGGTGAAAGAAAAAGCTCTTTGCCTGCAAGTCACACGTGTACTACCTATTGTAGATGGTTAAAGGGTTGTACTCCGGGGAGTTGGTTGATTGCGATCAAAGTGGTTACTTGTTCTCCAGGCTTTGCCCCAGCAAAAAGCTTGGTACCCCTGGATTTTCACCCATGTTCGGATTCATCCCCACGCCATACAAGTCAATTACATCCACTGTTTGCTGTGTCTGGATGCTACGTGGGGTACCGGCCTGCAGGTCTCTATTCGAGGTGTAATTGGCGCCGGGAAGCGTGGGGATAGGTAAATTCGACATTAAGCGTGATACTATTGTGGTACACTAACGAACGGGCGGACCGAAAAGGCACATGTGAGAGGGAGCTTCCTTGACTGGATGTTGTTGCGGTTGAGGTCACATAGATAAGCTTCGAACCCCAGTCTCAACCACAGTCACCTTCCAAGAAGTGCTCCTTCCTCTTTTGGTAGGTTCGTCTTTCCTACCTTGATACTTCTTCAACTCGATTTCCTCCTCGTCATGATCTTGATATAAAACCAGAGGCCCCTCCCTCACTCCAGGAGAACACTCAGCAGCCCTCAGCGCCGTAGAGATCGAGCTATCACAAGCATCGTTAGTCACCATGGTAGCCCTCACCAACCTTCTCCTCACTTCTCTTCTCGCCTCCGCTGGCCTTGCGGCTGCCCTGCCTCCGCGCATCGGCAACACCGTCATCGAGGCTCAGGAGCCGGAACCGACTCTCAGCGGCCGCAAGATTACGCTCGCCCAGCAGAAGAACCCCCGCTTCCACAAGTTCAACGGCGCCCTCTCCGTCTACAAGACCTACTTGAAGTATGGCGCCGCCGTGCCCGACCATCTCGCCCAAGCCGTCGCCAACCACCTCGGCATCTCGGTCGCTGAAGTTCTCAACTACGCCAACACGACGGCCAACGCCCGGAGAGGCGAAGGCTCCGCAACCGCCGCCCCCATCGACTCATCCGACTCGGCCTACATCACCCCCGTCTCCATCGGCACGCCCGCGCAGACCCTGAACCTCGACTTCGACACGGGCTCCTCGGACCTCTGGGTCTTCTCCAACTCCCTTCCCTCAAGCCAAAGAGCCGGCCACGCGGTCTACAACCCCGGCAAATCCTCCTCGGCCAGACGGCTCAATGGCGCCTCTTGGGACATATCGTATGGTGACGGGTCAACTTCCAGGGGCAACGTCTATCTGGATAAGGTGACGATTGGCGGCCTGGTGGTCAGCAACCAGGCGGTCGAGACGGCGCAGCAAGTGAGCCAGAGCTTCACGTCAGAGACGGCTATCGATGGGCTGGTTGGGTTGGCATTCGGTAGCTTGAATACCGTCAAGCCGACGCGACAGAAGACGTGGTTTGAGAATGCGCTGAGCCAGTTGGATGAGCCGCTGTTTGCGGCGGATCTGAAGTACGAGGCTTGTAAGTTGATTTCCCTTTTCGTTTGACTCACATCGGTTCGGATGAACTGGATCACACGTCGTCAGCCCTCGGGGAAATATGGGGAAGTACATGGAGCTCCAGCAACCCGGGGGGGTTCCGACACCGGAGCCACGCCATCTGACCGGATTTCGGCGATCCTAACCGAATAACCATGTTGATGATCTGAGCTTATCTTTGTTCCCGTTGCTGACAAGCCTTTCGTCCCAAACAGCCGGTACCTATGACTTTGGCTTCATCGACCCAGCCAAACACACGGGCGACATCACCTACGTGCCCGTCAACCCTTACCCGGGCTATTGGACCTGGACTTCGCCGGGCTACCAGGTTGGCTCCTCGCCCTTCGTCTCGCAGTCCATCACCAACATTGCCGACACGGGCACCACGCTCATGTACGTGCCCGACTCCATCCTGCAGGCGTACTATGAGCACATTCCCGGCGCCACCAACAGCCGGTCGTACGGTGGTTATGTGTTCCCCTGCTCGGCTGAGGTTCCGGACTTTACGTTCGGAGTGACGGACGAAGCTAGCATCACAATCCCGGGTCGCTTCATCAACTTTGGGTCGGTGGATGATGGCAGCGAGACGTGCTTTGGTGGTCTGCAGTCTAGCAGCGATGTGGGCATCAATATCTTTGGCGATGTGGCGCTCAAGGCGGCGTATGTGGTGTTCAAGGGGGGCGACTCGCCGAGTCTGGGGTGGGCTTCCAAGCAGTTGTAGGTGGTCTTGACTGTTCACGGGTCGGGTACAAAGGAAACACTTGGCCACAGTTCGCATAATGTTACTAGTATCCCGTAGTGTTTGTTTTAGCCAGTCAGGGGCGATCGGTGGTGGGTTTCGGGGCCTTTGGGATGCCGACATGTTTGGTGTCCTCCGATGTCGGGCGGGTGATGTTTAGAGGTGCAACACCATCGAGGACCAGAAAAGCCGCCCGTGGGAGCCTCTCTTCACCTAATACACTAGTAGATCCAACAAGCTATCTCCGTCTCCATGGTGCCTGGTGTCCTAGTGTGTGTACAGTGTCCGGATGGATGCATTCTTCCTTGTCTGTTCCTGCATCTTGACGCGTGGTCGAGGATGGAGTGCCACATGAAGATGGGGCGGATGATCCTCCACGTCTTGCATGTGCCCGGAGTTTGCATCTGGGCTTGGATCTCCAGATGGTGACTCACATGCCTGCTGAATGTACATAATGTAGTTGGACAAGGCGAGTGAACGGTGTTAATCAGCGGAGTCGGTCGGATGGAAGCCAATGGCCATGTCATGGTTGGTTCCCCGTCGATGATGTATATCTTAGTTCCCGGATCTAAGCCCTATCACAAGGGAGATCTTCCTGCGGATGATGGAGCGAAAAGCCCAGACAGAGGTCGATGGTCCGAATGGTATACATGAACAGATCCGACAACGGAAGCTTTCGTCTTGGGTGATCGTCGTTATCTACCGAGCTAATGGGTTCACAAGTTCACACGCAACCCAAAACCCAAAACCCCTCGCTCAGGGCGCCATGCCAAGGTCTTGGCTCCCCCGATCTCGCCCTGCGCTGAACAAATCCATCAATGTTTCGATGCATCGAACGAACGAACGAACGAACGAACGAACGAACGGGGGGCGCGGGAGGCGGGAAGCGGGAAGCGGGATGGATGGATGGGTATGTATGCACCCAACTTTTGTCGAGCAGAGATAAGGCAGGGCGACGGAAGGCTGTCACGGTGCGTTAGCGACGGCCGCGGCCCGCAACGGGCGGAAGCCAAGAAAGGAGGGAGGGTTTTGAGGGTGAGTGTGAGTGTGACAGCTGTGATAAGTAGTGGCGATCAAAGGAAACTAGTAGTTGAAGGGAAAAAAGCTTATTTCAACGAACAGTTTGATGATGCATCACCATCCGATTGCTTTTGGTGTTTTGCGAATTGGTCTTGGCGTTCCCCGTTTTGACAAGTCCGCGCCCATGTGCTCTATAACCGAGTAGTGTACACCCGACGTCATGACGACGGAACGAGACCGCTGTTAATGAATATACTTAAACTTCGAACCCGAGAGGGGTCCTGGATTAAGAAAGGGACTTAGGGCAGGTAGGCCCGGGCCCTTCTACTTGTGGTGGTGATTGATTTCATGAGTGGGTGGAGTGGTAGTGTAGTGTACATATGTAATTGCCGCCGTCGCATTGATAAGTATGGGGCCCTTGGGGAAGGGACGGGGACTGGAGGAGGCGCACGGCATCGGGATGCGCGAAAAGAAAAAAAAAAGTGGAAGTTGGGGAAGCGAAGATCTCGAAGAAGGTTATCGAGATGGGAGATAGGAAAGGCAAAAGAACAGATTACTATGACATGGTATATGATGTCGTGCACAGTAAATCATCATTATGATCTTCTTCTTCTTCTTCTTCTTCTTCTTCTTCTTCGTTGGACACGCCCCAATTGGAACTGGACTGTGCTGATGAAGCTTTGGATTTGTCTACCTTTGGCGAATGGAAGGACCGATTAGTTTTTGAAAAGGGTCCTCCCCGGTGTTGTTGGGATTGGCTTGGCTTCCATTCTGGACGAGAACTGCCGCCGAAACCGCTGCTGCTTGCCAATGCGAATACCGTGACCGGCGCGCGGTGCCGACCGGATTCCTCGCTCACAAATCACAGGTTCTGTTGGAAACTTAAAATCATACCCCCTACACTACACCACTGTACTCGTCAATGCTGTTCTTGGATGGTCGGACGACATGAATCATAGCCGATACAGGCACCGAGCAATATTAAAATTGCAGGGTCGAAAATCAGTGTTAGGGCTGACAGCCAGCACCATGCACCTAACCAAAAAGAACGCAAAAAGGAAAAAGATGGGATGAACCCATTTTTCGTTTGTGTGTGTGGGAAATTCCGGGATGAAACAGACATGTCGAATGCAAGCCGAGGCAGCCTCAAAGAACAGGGTGGATATGCCAAGCCGAGACGATGTCACATAGAGGTATTCTCCCGGCCGGCATCGAACTAGCAAAGAAGCCACCATGCAGTAGCGCTCTCTTTTGGGTCTTTTGCCCCGGAGGTCGGTACACTACACTCCGTAAAAGGTAGCGCCTTCGTGACGCAAGTCGGAATTTGCGTGCTAACAACCTAACCTAACGTCCCGCTGTGTTTCCGGTGTGTTCCCGCTTTGCAGGTTTCGCCCAATCCTTCACTACCACCCCGTGCGTAATCGAGAATAAAAGTATTGCACATAGGATCCCATGGTTGGGCTAACTGCGAGTGGCGACAACACGACACCTTCCATATCAAGGCATGATACCAACGCAGGAATAAGCTCATCCGCCGGCATGCCCTATGCGTGCTAGTATATGGATCTGTACCCCAGCAAATGCGACAGGATGAAGTCAGCCATGCCAGTGATAAGGTAGGCACCTAACATCCCGTCCAGTGCGAGTGAAGCGATTGTCGGCCGACAAGTGTACGGTGCGACCACTCTGACTGTGTTACACAACGCAAGCCCTACGATCGATCATGCGAAAAATCGGGTGTGCGGCTGTCGCGTGTTGTAGTATTCATCCTCCTTTATATTTGCATTCGCCAATGCGGTACAAGTCAAATCATCGACCGAGTGGGACAAATGACTTCAAAGGACATTTGAATTGCTACGCCCCATCTCCGAAATCCGGAGCCTCTCTTGCTGTTCTTCAACGGTGACTCCCGTGGGCGACAAAGTGGGAGGCAATAAATAAAGTCGTATTGCACAGCAGAAAAATGGAACAAGTGGTTTGAACCTGGACCAACCTCGGGATTCATTATCCATACAGTATCCATTCCTTGGCTCCACTCAGCAGACCACGGGCTTTACGGGTCCACGCTGGCATCTTTGGCTCCTCCCCCCCGAAGACCCCAACACCGGTTGGTCTGGATGATACGGCAAATCGCTCCCGGATGTCTGGTGTGTGATTTGTCAATCTTGCCTCAGTTGGGTGGAACAGGCCCGAAGCCCAGTCGAGTGATTGTCGGTGAAAAGGCGACTTTGCCTACGATAAGGGCTTGCGTGCTTGCGAAACAGACAAAACGGCTCCCCCCCCCCCCCGTCGGCCTCCAGAATCGGCGCTGCCAGTGGAAAGTCGCTACGGTGCTTCATGCCGTACAAGGAAGGAGGATTGCGGAGGAACCACTTTGGACCACCTGCCAAGCCCCCGGGAATCAGGGACATCCCGCGGTTGTCGGTGGTTTCCTTCCCGTCTCGCGGTGGTGTGCTTGCTGACAAGATCCTCTTTTCGCCTTTCTCTCCTTCACGCCTTCCTGTCGCCCCGCAGACATGGCTTTCCCCTTCCAGCCCTCGTGCTCGCGTGCTCTCGATGTGACTCTGCTTATGGACTTGGTCTCGTTTTAATAACTCGACGACTCCCCCGCGTCGAGTCCATGGCTGCTTCCCCAGCTTCTTCGTGACCCTTCTCCCCATTTCGAGTCTCTCGCCTTGACTGCTGTTCATCTCATTCGAGTGGCCGTCGTCTTTGACCAACTCAAACCGGTCCTCGACAGGCTCTCCATATTCGACACTGTCCTCCCAGTCTCCTCCCCACCCCCCTGCCCTTGACAGAGGCCAGAGGGTAAAGTTTTTTTTTTTTTTTTCTCACTGGAGCGACTGGAGACAGTTTACGAGATAACAACAACACCAATCGTCCACAATGGGTATGTTATTTCCATCATGTGCGCGTACTTTTATATTACACATGAGTGTTACCTTGGAACACCCGACTGCAACCATTTTCTCCCATCCTAGTCGCTCCTTTAGCTTCTTTCCCAAATCGATCATCACCCCTCATCTCACTACCAAACTGACACATGGCAAACACACCAGCTACGGCAGAGATTACTACGGTTGCTGATGGCAGCTCCAACTATGACTTGGAGAAGCACAACACGGCCAGCACCGACCACAAGCACATCCCCATCGAGGATGACTACGAGGGCAAGCCCACCCAGGAGGAGCTCGACACGCTCCGTCGTGTGCCCGGTAGTCTCCCCGCCATTGCTTATATGATTTGCATCATCGAGTTCTGTGAGAGAGCGTCGTACTATGGTGTCCAGCCCCTTATCAGCAACTATGTCAACCGCCCTCTGCCCCCAGGCGGCAACGGTTGGGGTGCTCCTGCCCATGGTACTCAGCAGACAGCCGGCGCCCTCGGTATGGGCCAGAGTGCCTCCAACGCCGTCACGCAGTCCTTCTCCATGTTGGCTTATACTCTGCCCCTCGTCTTCGGCTGGCTGGCCGACGCAAAGACTGGCCGCTTCAAGCTTATCTGCTGGGGTGTCATTGTCTTTGGTATCGCCCACGTTCTCCTGATCGTTGCCGGTGCCAAGAACCTGCTTGCCGACGGAAGCTCCAAGGCTCCCTTCTTCATCGCCGTCTACGTTCTCGCCTTTGGTGCTGGTGAGTGATCGCCCCTTGCGCCACTTCCAACGAATTCTATTGCTCACTAACTCCTCACAGGCATGTTCAAGCCCAACGTCTCTCCCCTTCTCCTCGATCAGGTTACCAACACCAGGCCCATGGTCAAGGTGCTCAAGACCGGCGAGCGCGTTATCGAGGACCCCGAGGCCACCACTGAGCGTGTCATGTTGTGGTTCTACCTCATGATCAACATTGGTGGCTTCATGGGTGTTGCCACTGCCTACTCCGAGAAGTACATTGGCTGGTGGCTTGCCTTCCTCATCCCTCTCGTCCTCTATCTTCCTCTTCCTCTTCTTCTGTGGTTCCTCCGCAAACGCCTTATCCTCCACCCCCCTGGTGGTTCCGATCTCCCCAACGTTTTCAGGGTTCTCGGTGTCTGCCTCCGCCGCGGAGGTGTCAAGAAGTTTGGTCGTCACGGTTTCTGGGATCTGGCCAAGCCTTCCAACATTGCTGCTGCCGGCCTTGATGGTGTCTACAAGACTCAATGGAGCGACCAGTTTGTTGAGGATGTCCGCCGTACATTCCAGGGTACTGGTATCTTCTGTTTCTTTCCCATTCAGTATCTTAACGACAACGGTCTCGGTTCCGCCGCCAATTTCCTGTCGACCATGTTGAGGACAGATGGTGTCCCCAATGACGTCATCTCCAATTTCAACTCTCTCAGCATCATTGCCACTGCTCCCATCCTCAACTATGGCTTGTACCCCGCGCTTAGACGGCTCAACATCCACTACGGTCCCATCGCTCGCATCACCACTGGTCTGGCCCTGTCAACCCTCGGCGGTGTGGGCTACACCCTGCTCAACTACTACGCCTACAAGAAATCCCCTTGCGGCGAGTACGGCTCCAGTGACTGCACTGTCGGCACCGGTGTTGCCGACATCAGCATTTGGTTTTTGGCTATTCCATTCGCCATTGGTGGTATTTCCGAATTGTTCGTCAACGTGCCTGCATTTGGTATTGCTTACTCGCGCGCTCCTGTCAACATGAGAGGTCTCGTTTCGGCCATTAACTTGTTCTCTACGGCTGTGGCCTACATCATTGGTCTTGCCTGCTCTTCGGTTGTTACCGATCCTTATCTCACTTGGGACTTTGGTGGCCCCGCCATTGCTGGCGGTGTCCTCACAATCATCTTCTACTTCACCTTCAGGCACATCGACAAGGAGGAGACCGTCTTCTCTCAGAGAGAGACCATCGAGGCTACTCCTGTCGAAGACTCCGCCAGCCAGGTTGGCGAGAAGGCCCCTCCCGTTTACTCTGAGAAGAAGTAATAGCACTGTTCCGAGGGGTTAAGAGGGGATCACCTCCTGGCCTCATCGACTTTTCTTTTGCATGCGATAAGCGGAGGACTCATTTGAGATGGGCATACTGGTAATTTTCGGTGGGAATTGTATTATTTATTTTGGGGTGATTTGGATAATCATACTTGGCGCATCTTGCATGATTGGATGATCGGTTGGAGGGGTTTTGGAAACTCACGGCATATCACGTCATGAAGATGATCATGATGAAGGGCGGGCCATTCGGATGTATATTATGGCTGGTCCGAGGATGAAACGACCGCACATGTACATATAATTAATGATACCAAAGAAGAACACAGCTGTTTTACAGTATCTGAAGTATCTGCCTGAGTCTTGGTGTTGTTCCATATGACACAAACGGCCTGTTCGGTAACGCGGTCAAAATTTAGACGGTATCCAGAGATGTAGGATTCGGGTCGTCGTAAGTATATTGCTGTAGTTCACCGGTTATAGACAGGTATCGGCCGTGGCCGTCACAGACCAATAATCTTTTGATGAATCAAGCTTTTCCCAAATGAAATCTATCATTTGGACTTGACAGTGTGTTATACAGTGTATATGCTGTGGGTGATGAAAAGGGAGGGAATTGAAAAGATGACTACGAGGTAAGGGTGCATTACTTAGGTATATATAGTGACAACGAACACAGCATTGTAGTAAAACAGCCGTTATAAGGCTCTTGAGATAGAGGTACCTTAAAGCTGCATTAATGTGGTAGGTGTGTAGCTTTAGAATCCTGCACAGTAAGGCAGCCTCAAGGCTAAAACCTTACAGCGGTTACGAACACGCCCAAAAGGAAGAATAGTGTCAGCCCTAAAAAACCGCGCTTAGACGGAACGAACGCAGTTCGTTTGAGGGGTGCCACGTTGTGTCCCAATGATGCACCATGGAAGATACTGTATGCAGGGGACGAGCAAAGGAGATTGGCAAGATGTAGCCATGCGGCGAAACTGACAATTTTGGAGTTCTGCATCGTACCACAAGCTTACAGTTGGACATATTGGGGGGAGGTTGAACAAATAAGTACTTGGCGCCACAGAAGCGAAGTGGAAAGGATGAGAGGATTCTAACGAAGCCTGGGGAGGGGGGCGCAAGACGCTTCTTCTATAGGAGGAACGAGGCTGAAACTCTCGAGAACTTCCAATCTGGCAACTACTTTGAGCACATTGGGCAACTCAAGCTTTCAGTTTTCGCGCTCATGTTTGGTGATGGCGGTTATTGCGAGTTGACGCCACGGGCAGCGGGCAGCGGTCACATGGAACTGAGACTGAGATGGAAAGTCGATAGGTACCTAAGAAAGACCAAGGGCCTTTTCGGTGTAACGCGTGATCAAGGTAGAGCAACATTTGCACTTTCCCTCAATCATCGACATGACCAATCAGAGGGCTAGAATTTGGACGATTTCTTGGGGGTACTGCTTTCCCTGCTGCACTAAGGTACGTACGTCTCGATTTTGAGCTGTAGTATAGTAAGAGCCACCGATAAAGTATCACTGCCTATAAGTATGGGGAGGGTCGCCGTTGTAAACAACAAAAAGACGAAAAATAAGGAAAGGGAAAAAAAGAGACAATAAATGAGGCTATTCCCAAGTGTAATCTACCATCTGGACTTTACAGTGTGAATCACCGTGTATATACTGTGGCTGATGATCAAAGGAAAAAGTCCAAAAAATGAGTAAGGGGATGGGTACTTGAAGGCTATATATATGTAACGAATACAGCTCAGTGATGGACGTCTTGGCATACATGAATGCTGCTTTGATATCGTATAAGGGCAGCTGAGTGTAGACCCTACACAGTAAAGTAGCATTGAGGCTAAATGAATCCTTCGGGCGGTCACGTACACCGACGCCCTCCTAATTAAGTCCCTTCCAGCCATCCCCCTTCTTTTGACTTTCCCTTTCTCTCTTTCTCTCTCTGTTTCGCCTTTTTGTTCCCTCATTGTTACACAGTTTTCTTTTTTGTTCACTTTCTCTCTTTTTCTTGCCGGAGCTCTAAGCATTTTCATGTTCTACCACAACCCGTTCGTTCGTTCGTTGACCGGCTTCGACTTGTTCCAAGTCAACTCACGATGATGCTCACCCTCACTCCTCTTCTGTCACTAGCGATAACACCCCTTTTGCTATTAGAGGTAATATCTGTGCGTTCTTTTGCACACGTATCAGCCGCTGCTACGCCAATAGCTTTCATCAACCCGCCTCCTCTCCGCGAACAAGATCGGGACGATAGCAAAAATGCCGTTTACCCTATTGGATCGACCATGCATTTGCAGTGGACCGAGGACCAGACGGTTCGCTCGTCGTTGGTGCTGTATCAGGTGGTGGACGGGGGTGGGTTTGAGTATATTGCTCGTAAGAGGTTTTGTTCTGTTTTCTCTCTTCTCTTCCTTTGCGCTTCGTCCAAAGCGTAAGCCAGCCGTAATTTACGATGATGATGATGATGATGATTATGAGGTCGATGGGTGGCGATGATGTAAGGTGGTGGTGCTGATAATAACCAGTGTAAATATGTTGCTGATGCGGATGCTGATACCGATACTAATGCCCTGTTCACCAACAAACAGCAAACCACATCCAACTAACAGACTACGGCTGGATCGTAAACACAGCCAAGAACCTATCCCTCTGCAACGTCTTCCAACTCGCCCTCTTTTCCAACGGGCACACGGCTCCTGATGCCATGAGCCATTACTTCAACATCACCTCAGCCTCGAATTCACTTCCCTCTACTTCTTCTTCTTCATTGTTAACCGTCACCATGACCAGTGCTACGACGGGTATCACGCAAACAACACTCAAGACTAGCATTGGAGGGGAAGCAACGACAACGGACGCAGGCGCAAACGCAGACAGTAAAAGAAACGGGAATAACCCAGGGCTTTCAACCCCCGCAGCAATCGGCATAGGCATAGGCGTTTCCTCAGCCATCTTCCTCTTTCTTGCCATTGCCGGTGCGGTTGTGTACCATCGGGTGTTTCGTCGTCGTCGTCGTCAGACGAACCAAAGGAACAGGCCTACTACTTTGACGGGAGATGACGACAACATTAACAACGACAACAACGAATATATGGCGGAACTACCGCCGCCTCGGACAAGAACACCGCACCACATGGCGGCGCATAATACAGGGATCGGTGGTGGTCTTGCTACGATGGTTATGATGAATGGGAATGGGTATGGAATTGGAAATGAACATGGCGATGGAGATAGGTACCCGACAACAACAGCAAGGGGAGAGTTGCCGGGTCATAATGGGCTGGGGAGGAAGGGGGGGTCGTCAGTCTATGAGGTTGATGCGCGGAACGACTGGTAGTACATTTTGCGTGGGAAATTTTTGGCGTGGAAGGTGAGTAGTAGTCGAGGGGAGAGGAAGTTGTAATGGGGAGGTCGGGGTCGGGCTAGGTGTGTATGAGAAGGTTGTGAGGAGGAGGGATAGGGGGAAAGATGAAGGGGCATATACCCGATTTGCGAAGACGGATGAATGCAAGAAAGGAAACAATAGTGGAAGAAGGTACTGGTGCGAATAAAAATAAGATGCCATACCATAAAAGGGAGTTGGAATAAATGGGATTAATTTGCAGCGTTAAATGCATTTGATGATTATTCATAAGCCAGTCAGTCTTTTACGAACAGCAAAAAGAGAAGGGCAGAAATGTGTGGTACAAGGACCTCATCCTCGAGCGCCAACAAATTGAGAAGAACAAAGAAAGGAAGATCAAGCACTGCAATAGAAGAGCAACGAGAGAGAAAGGGAAACAAAAAGCGTCACCGACCCAACTACTAGTCTGGCCCTCACTGGCTTATCTATGGGAGAGCGGACGGGATCCCGAGTTTTCCAGTGGGTATGGTCGTATGTGCTTGTTGTCTTCCAAGATAGAGTTTATATTCCACGCTGGGCATTTGCGACCATGATCCTCGACCATCGTGGCAGAACAATACTACCGCACACACATCATCTCCGTCAAGTCAATGTCGACATTGAAAGTTTCCCCACTGTCTGCGCCTCACAATCATGACATGGCATGGCATGCCATTCCCACAACCCCCTCAACCTACCTATACGCTCTCTCCTACAGCAACCTCAACAACGGCCACGTCCCCCTCCTCTCCCTGACCTCCAGCACCACAGCCTCCGCCTCTTCCACCTTCCTAAACCGTTCCGGCCACTCCACCCCGGAATCAATCCCCGTTTACTCCTAAGTAAGAAAAATTCCATCCGTCTATAGGTCGGCAACCCGTCCGTGTCCTCTCCTATCCCGGTCCCCAGCTTTTCCACCAGAAGCCCATGCATATACCTCGTCTGCCTCACTTCCCCCAAGCCCACCAGCCTAATCATCAGCACATCTACATTTTCTGGTCTTAGGGGGGGGGGGGTGCGTAGTGGCCGATCAAAGTAGATCCACCACGCCGACCGCCGGATGAGCTGCGCGTGGTGTTTTACGGTTCCCGGAGATTCGAATTTGGTGCGCCAGTCGGCGAAGACGTGGGATAGGTCGATGGTGGTGATGCCGCCGTAGAGAAGGCCGCGGAGAATGAGCACAGAAGTGTCGAAGGCGGTGTAGTCGGTGTATGTACCTTGTTGGTTGTGGTTGAGCGGCTTGATTTGTTCGATGACGGTCATGTCTTCGACGCAGTCGGTGGATTGCGTGGTGAAGCAGATGCCCAAACCGTGGTATGAGGGACAAGCGGCCCAGGACCAGGAGGGGTAGAGTCTGAAGACTTCGGTCGCGCGGGCGTTGAACAGTTTTTATTGTCGGGCTGCTGCGTTAGCTGGGTAGTGGTGTAAATCTTGACAATTGTCTCCCATATCTCTGCGGAACTCATTGTCTCACCAGAGCTCTCCTTATTTCCCTCGGCCAAGGTGGTAATTAGGTTCGGGTGTTTAATATCGTAGAGTGCCTTGCCGAACGGAACCGACTCGGAAGCAAATTGCTCTCTACACTCCCAGTAGAGCTGTTGACCAAATTGGACAGCTCGCGTGGAAAGGAAGCGCTCCTGATAACACCACCCTCGCGTGTACAGCGGTGCATCTTGGATATGGTCCCGCCAACTGCCGTCCTCGATGCATCCCTAATATTCCTTCAAGCCATCCTCAAGCGCGCGTAAGGAAATGCAGAGCGAGGTAGCCGTGGGATCGCGGCTTACTTCTAGCCCATCCGCGTGCTTCCCTAGTACATTGGCGAGATTGAGATAGCCGTGGGAGTAAGTTTTCTGCATCATGGATGACTGGACTTTCCAATCTTCCAGGTCATCTTGAACGATACAAAGGGAGTCACTCCACACGTAACGAACACCGAGGGCCCGACAAACGACCACAACGTCTTCATATATCTTGGGCTAGGTTTCTGTTGGGATCGCATGGCAGTAGGCAGCTTTGTTGTGCTTCTTGAGACTGGTCTTTGATATGTCCGCTGTCCACTGGTAACTGAGCGTGTTGTAAAGGACCTGGTCTACTCTGAAGCCTTCCACTAGACGCATTAGTGAGCTATCATCGAGACCGACATCTACCAGCCGCACCGTCTGTTGAAAGCCGAAAATGGAATTCTTGCCGGATGTTGCTATCCTGCATAGCTCGTGCTTTCGAGTGCACTCGTTTGCCCATCTCCGTAGCTGTTCGATGGCGAGAAGGTCAAAGGTGGTGGCTGACGTTGGCTGAACGATTTCACCATTCATAAGTCCAGCGTCCCCGATCCCTTCAGGATGCCCTGGAGGCTCAACCTCTTTGAAGATCCAGCGGCCCGTCCTGGCATTCGGTTTCTCCGAGCAGTCGTCAGACAACAATATCGAACATGCCCTGCAGAAGGTTAACCCCCGTTGTTACATGCCCAAACACCTACGCTCCCCCTTACCGTCAATCTCAAAGAAACGGATCGAAAGTGTTGGTCTGAGTCGTGCTGGGCGGCGTGAAGCGAAACGCTGTACCAAAACTGCTTATTGAGATCAAACCACGCAGGGTAGTCTTGTCGGTTGAACTTCAATGATCCAGGCAAGATACATTCCAGAAGAGCTCTGCATAGATGACACCCGGTGGAAGTTGCTGAAGCGTCGAGCTCTTCGACGCTAGGTTCGCGCACATTTCTTTTGGTCTTTACGAATTTGCCGATTGCATCCCCGTCCCATAGCCATCGCTCGGAGGGAGGAAAGAGGTGTTCACAATCTGGACAAAGCTTGTTGAGCTTTTTTGACCAGAACCCGGAGGTGATGATCGGAAGTTCTATTGAAGGGGAATGAGGTGGTTGATGACGTACGCTAGTGCGGGATATTTCCTGACATAGAGCCACCTGGTAGTATTCGCTTTGAGGAACTATACTCTGAGGGGATTAGATCGTTTTGGAAATCTTGGGTCTGCATGGTGCTAAGCTTGTTGAGTGTAAAGTGAGAATCGTGTACCGAGAGGTACAATTTTCGCTATCTCGTTGATGTCGATTGTCGACTGTCCAGCTCCTTGGGCTGTTCGCTCACTCGCAGTCTCTGAGTCGGTCTGCTGGCAGCTTCACCATTCAGCGCCATTAAGGGCAGCAAGAAAGTAGAGGACAGTCGGATTGTGTTCGGACTCCAAGAAGAAGGGAGAGATGGCTCTCTTCTGTCCTGCTCGTGGCCAATCAGTGCTCTCTCGTATGGACTCAGGTGTTGCACGACGAAGTGGCAAGAGCGAGGAAGCGAAAGTTCCAGGTGACGCACCTCAGCTTCTGCCCTGACATAGGTGGCATCCGCGCAAGAGCCGAAGTACTTTTTAGTAGGCTGATGATCTCACGAACCAGGTGCAGGTACCGCTGGAATGGAAAATTCCAGGACTAAGCATCCTGAGGCTCAGCACCCACTTGTATGTCGACTGCCACTGAGCCAGTATGACGATGAAGAAGACAACAGAGAATGCGTATAAATCTCCGAATGATATGCATAAAGCGTTGGAAGTTATGTGCTTCGGGTCACCAACGAGGAGGCGCTGGAAATGCGAGCCTAGCGGTGGTGTTTTGACTACCTAACACTGGGGCAGGGCCGGCCCGCTGAGCTTCAACTACATCCGCGTCGGTAGGTGATGCCATCGGTGGTCAAGTTGATAGGCAATTGAACGGAAAGAGACACACGGCATGGACATAAGAAAAGTCCCAGCTTGAGGGTCCATAGTGGAAATCCTGAGGAACATCTTCATTGCTGTCTTGCTGTTGTGTTGAATTCGGAAAAGTCAAGAGTGGCGGCTTGAGTGAGGCCCAAACGAATCGACAGGTACATCGAATAATGCTTGGCGATAAGTCCGTTGCAAGCAGCATCTCAATCTAATTTTCCAACCGGTGGGCAGCGCAAAATATCTGAGCCTTCCAAGTGAAGGCACCTCCAAACATGTCGCAACGCAAACTGTGCCTGGCAGGACAATCAAACCATTCATCAGCAGACAACTCGCAGGTTCCGTCGCAAACGTGCCATTTCTTCCTCGCGTCCCAAGCCACAAAGGACCCAAGAGCACAATGAAAAAAAAAGTGTGATGTAGGCCGGTCAGACTTCCATCGAAACCCACCCCGCCCAAGCGCCCGAAGGCAGACCCTGAGAAATCGGGGTACAGATCATCGCCACTCTCTATACAATCCACTGTAAAAGCAGATCGCCACCTTTGCAGGCAGGGCGAGAGTAAATAAAAGGACCTCACTGTTGGGAACCGAGGATATCCATCATCATCCCGGGTGGGATCTGTGGCTCCTTTAGGGAACACAAAAGAGGACAAATACTATAGAAATGATTCTCCTGTTGGGGGGGGGGAAGTGTGGTTAGCAATCCATGCTTGTTCCAGAAGAGAGATGATATCCCAATAGTAGGGGGGGTACTCACTGAAGTATTGTCGACATGAAGAAAAAAAAAAAAGAAAAAAGGTCCAAAATTGGGGCGAGGGGGAGGATGTTTTATACCCTTCCAGAGATGCCCTCTGTTGGTCTGTGCACAGGTGCAAATCTGGGGGGTCCACTAGGGGACTTTTTGGTGGGTCAGCCCTACAAAGTCTGCCGGACTGGGTTCCAGAAGTTGCAAACGGACGGAAGAAGGTGGACCACCACCCTGGTTTCTGCCAGGCCAGTCCGCCAAAATTTCTCACGATGCCGTTTGCGACACCAGGTTCTGCACCTCGACGACATGGACTTTTGGGATGAAAAAGGCGGTGATGGATGAGTACAGTGCTGTGTCTGTTTGCGTTGATAAGCACGTCACTCTGCGAATCCATCAACATATTCTGGCGCAGTTTCTGGGCCACCTGAAAACCTCCCGATATGTCCATGTCCGTATCCTTTGCGGCAATCAGCACTTGTTGGCACAACACCAGCGCATTTCTACAGAGGGCCTGTGATGGCGTAAGCATGGTAGAACGGTCGAAGTCGCCAGACGGCACTCGAGTCCTGAAATGTTTAGTTGGTCTCGGGAGCAACAGTACTGGTCTGCTCAAGTCACCTGTACCATCACGGCTACCATCATGACTTTAATCAACATCCCCCCGGCTTCACATCAACAACATACAACCTCTCCCCCTCAATCCACCTCTCTACCTCTCGAGACACCAACCTCTTCAACTTCTCCCACTCCCCCCTCTCCGCCGCCTTCCTCGCATACGTACTACTCACAATCTCCTCCCCATCCCTCCTCCCCTCCACCAGCTCAATTCTATCCGCCCACTCTTTGCTTGCCCCAATCTTCGCCAGCCCTTCCTCACTCAACAAGCTCTCCAGATACGCCATCTGCTCCTGCTTACCTCCCCACTCATCATCCGTCCGCAGCGTCACCCGTAACTTTGCCCGCTTGAACATCGGATCAAGCGCCTGCTGTATCGGTGTCCCCTTTCGGTTCTGATCATGCACATGTGCGGTGTTCTGCATGGCAGGCGCCGTCGTCGCCGTTGGCGGAGGGCCGTAGTACTTTGGATCAAAGATGCGGACTAACGTGTCAAAGCCTACCAGTATGACTTGTTCCATTGTATCCTCCTCCTCTTCTTGGTGGGGTTTGTAAAACTCAGACTCGGCTATCACCCGGCTCTTTTCGTGGAAATAGGGTTTAGACGTTAGGCCGATGTCGACGCTGATATCTACTGATAGTCCCTGCTTTTGTTCTTCTTCCGCCGACGGCTCTACTTGACTGTTGTGAGTTTGCGGCTTCACCTCGGAGCTCTTTCCTTCTTCTTCTTCTGCTTCTTCTCCTCTCAAAGCCCGTTGTACGTCGCGAGCAAAGGCCCACATCATGGCAAGTCGCTGGTCAAAGGCCGCTGGCTTGGGCGCCTTGTCGGCGTTGACGACCGCTAGGAGGAGAAGGAGTCGTAGCCCGGTCACGTCGTTTTTATCATCTCCCTTTCTCTTCTTCTTCTTGATGATATCTTGTACTGCTGACGTAGCCATGCGCATATGCGCCAGCGTAGGCGGGTTAAAGCTCGAGTCTAGCACGATCAAGGTGTGCGGTCGCTTCGTCGGTGGGATCGGTGCTGGATGTTGGGGATAACAAGGTTTCCCCCCTTGTGCTTCGTGGGCAGCGGCGGAAGCTGGGGAAGCATGACTGCTGCTGCTTGCTGGAGAGACTGTGCAGACAACTTGAAACTTTTGCGCCGAGTCGGAGGAGGATTGGAACGCGGAAAGGGCGCGAGAGAAGAAGTCGGATAGATGACGGCGGGAGGTGGCGCTGCGGAGGAGTACGGATTGCGAGCGTTCGAGCATGTCGTCGTTGGGCATCGTTATCGGGTTTGTTATCGGCTACAGGTTGACCTTGAAGGCACGGCGTCAACGTGCTTTGGAGCTGCTGTCGCGTCTATTGAGATGATGTTTGTCGAATGACAGATGCTGATGACGATGACACTGCGGACGTTGCCCGTGGATGGTGTGACAAATACCACCCCACCGTGGGGAAGCCTGCGGGGGAGCTTGGAGCTACGTGCGACCCCTGAAATGAGGCCCAAGGATCCCTGCTGAAGCTCACCATTCCAACAAGCAAGGGAAGCTGCCTAGGTTGTGCGACCTCAAACGGCTGCCCCTCTTGGTGTTACCTCAACATTCGGGCAGCTACACTCATGTATGGACACTCGATCTTGGACTGCCCTGGGTCGGCTGTCCTCTGGAAAGAGTACGGAATTGCCACTTGGAGTTCAAACTCAGTTTGAGCGTTTAACTGCTTTACTCCAGATACAAGTTCATTGAGTTTCAGTATTCCCTTGTTCATTAACGTCCTCAAATTCCATTCAACCTTTACATGTACAAAACATTATCCTAAAGCGATCAACACCCATTGATCACATCGCCACTCGCATATCCACAACTTCCAACATAATAGCAGTAAAAATAACCAAAAAAAAAAAAATGGTCGTCACCGACCCAACTACTAGTCAGGCGATTGGTAGCTTATCTATGGGAGAGCGGACGGGATCCCGAGTTTTCTACCATCTATGGTCGTATGTGCTCAATGTGCTTTGTCTGTCTGCTTATAGCTGTGCCTTTGGTTTCTGTCATTAAGTACCTAAAGAAATGGTCAGTCTCACAGTCATGTCTCGTACTTCTTGCCTCTACCGGGAACAGCATAATCATAGGATAGGTAATCTATTAACACCCCTGATTCTTTGTTCTTTCGTCTACTTCACGAGGGTTCCTCGCAGGAGCCCGTCCGATAGAATTGAATCTATGCCTCTCGTCGCCTCTTCTGATTTGAACCCCCTTTTCCAGACACCATCGATGCACTCCCACACTAGACTTAGGCTCCACACCATAACTCCGATGCCGTATGCCTTGAGACGCCTTCCCGACTCCGACCTTTATGCAAAAGGTCAATATGGATTACTGTACCGCCATACTCGTAACAAAGCCCAACCAACAAACCCCTCAACGTGTTTAAGAACCGAAGCAAACAAGCCGCCTTTTCGCCCAAAATATTTCCATATCAAACGCCTTGCTGTTTAGAAACCACAATCCAGTCCGAACCAGCCCCGTGGTCTCTGGCCCGCCCCTGCTCAGCGAATCACCGGATCCCTCATAAAATCAGGAAAGTCCGAAAATCCTCCATCGTCAGGCCGGTATCTGCTCCTACTTCCCACCTCAGCTGATTCCGCCTCGCGGTCAATATGCTGTAGTAGCTCCAACAGACTCGCTTCGTCGTAATTGTTTTCTTCTGTGTTGTTGTTTGCTGAAGCCGCAGCCTCCATCCGCTCAGCCGCTTCATCAATCCTCACTCCCATCTCGTGGATCGCATCGCCTCCAGCAGCCACCGCACCGCCGACCGTGTTCTCGTCAATAGCAAAGACCTTGATGCCGCGGATATGAGTATCCTTGCCGTTTTGGTGATTGTCCGTGATGTGGGCCTGGACGATCCAGCAGCAGAGCGAGTGGCCGTCGGGACCACCGCCGCAGTTGGCGATGGGCACGTCTTGCCAGCCCATGGGGTTGGTGAGTTTGACTTCGGCGAACTCGATAAGGTCGTGATGCCCCGTGCCAGCGTACCAAACGATGCGGGTAGGCGTGTAGGATTCGTCCAAGTTGTAGTCGACGTAGAATCTGATGGCCCGGATCTCGACGCGGCGGAGGAAGTGGATAGTCAGGAAGTGTGGTTGTTGGCCGTCGGATCTGAGACAAAACGTTAGCCAGGAAGGAAGAGGACGAAGCCAGAGGGGTTACTGACTGCCAGTATTTGTCGAGATCCTCTGTGAGGAGCTCCTCGACACCATTGCCGGGCTTGTGACTGGAGACGCCGAAGTGGGCGAGATTGTTGATCTCTCGGAGACCAATGGCGGATGGATCGAACATTGAGTGTTGGAGCTGCTCGGTTTCCTCGTGATCTTCGTCAGGATCGATTCTGTTACCGTCCTCGTCAAACCCGAATTCTTCGCCGTGTTCGCCAACGCCGTTGTGCTCGTCCTCTTGATGCTCATCAGCCCCCTGCATGCCCTCGTCCATGCCCTCGTGAAAGTCCTCGCCCTCAAGATCATTGTTGCCGTCAACATGATCCTCGTCTTGAAGCTCAATGTCACTCGCCGGACCATCACCCACAGGACTTGGGAAGTCCTCGTCTTCGGACTGCTCTTCTTGTGTGCGCTGTGCTCGCGCGATTTGTGCTGGAGAACCAGCCCAGGTACCGTTAGTGACTGCAAATATTTCCATGATATGGTAGATGCCGTCGTAGAGGCCTTCGTGAACCTCGTCGATGTTTTCTTGGTCTAGGGTAATGGGAGCGCGCCTCTTAAGAGGTCTGGGGGAGTTCAGATCTTGTTCAGCGAGCTCACCCAACACTCGTCGGCGCTTACGCGTGTGATGGTATGGCGAAGATGGAGGCATTGCAAATGTGATAGCGAAATAATCATGCTACGGCGTGAAGGAGGAAGAGCAAGGTGGAAGCTCGCCAAGTAGTAAATTACTTGGTGCGGAGATTGGTGATAGGAAAAAAGTTGAAAAGGGGAGAAATCTTGGGAGAAGAAAAGTGAAAGTCAATTGAAGGAAATACAGGTGTCGAAGGAAGAAACCATCTGGACGAAGAAGCAAACAGTCAAGGAGAGAGGGGAGGGGTTGGAGGAGAGGAAGTGGGATCTGGTGAATGGAAAAACATTGGCGGGGTAGTAAACCTGAACTTGCTGCCCAGGAGCAGAAACGAGAAGGGCAAGTTGAAATCAAGGTTGTCGCCAGATCTGGAGGTGAACACAAACTGGATGAAGGTTGAAGATATCGCAGGTTCATCCCAAAGGATAGCCCCATACTGTAGCCATAGTGGCGGTAACAGACGGGGCCAATCGCACAGCGAGCAGCTGGTGTGATGGGATGAAAGGGTGGAGGAACTCAGCAGATGAAGGTCGTGTCAAGTAAACAAAAAACCCTCAGATATGAAGAACTGGCCGTCTGGAAGTATATGGCCAACATGAATCACGGTTGAAGTTGTGTGAGTGATAGTGCAGGGACTGGGCCAGCGTCTAAGTGAAGCGAGGTGTGGGGCTCCCAAAAAAAAAGGGGAAAATGGATACAAGGCCTTCGAAAGTAAACAAAGACCAAGGGCCCTAAGACTGGGCGAGATACCATGGGACTGGAAGACTTTAAAATAAATATATACAAAACTTACAAGGCATCGCGGAAGACTGCTCCCGCCTCGAATCGACAGGCGGAGATATTAAAGAAGGTTGTGGCTCGGGTGTAAATCCAGAACCAGCTGATCGCAGGGCAGCTCGCCGGGCTTCTTCGAGAGCGGCAGCCTGTGATGATCGGGTCGTCCGTTGGGGGGTTTGCTGGGTCTCAAATCGCAGTCGTTGCCGGGCACGACGAGGACCTCTTGTGACATTGACCAGGTCCGCCAGGTCGGTTGGCGGTGTTTCGTCCATTTGAACTAACTGATGGAACTTTTCCGCCTCCAGGTTCCACTCGCTTCTCCTTTTGCAATTGCCTGGTGCAATGTCTTGAATGTTAAGGCAGGTTCCGTTCGTTTGCTGTTTCCCTTGCGCTGGAAATTGTTATGGCTGCTTTGGAGGGCGGGAGAATGGGACGTTGCCAGTGAAGTTTGTCCCCGGCATACCTCTATTGCTCTAAGACAGCCCTGTGCTGCTAGACAGAAACGCACAGACCGTGTACCCAGATCGAGCCTACTATTCACCCAACTAAGAAATGCTGTCTGTTTCCATGTGACCTCGTGAAGTCAACGCGTCAACCAACGCGACCGGCTCGTCTTCCATCCGCGCTTCCTGACTTCAGACTCGTCAATTGACCAGTCGACCTGGTCTGAAAAGCGTGTATTGATAAAGAATCGGTTTTGCACGATGCCAAGATCAGGTAAGGTTTATGCCCTTGAGGGAGACCTCTCTTGCCAACCATTCCGTTTGCTGAACAGACGCCAGAGGCGGACACGATCCGCATCCTCGTCTCAACCGATAACCATGTCGGTTTTGGGGAGCGCGACCCCGTCCGCAAGGATGACAGTTGGCGTACCTTTGACGAGATTTTGCAAATAGCAAAGAAGCAGGATGTCGACATGGTCCTACTGGGTGGTGATCTCTTCCATGACAACAAACCCTCGCGCAAGTCCATGTATCAGGTCATGCGCTCTCTTCGCAAACACTGCCTCGGCATGAAGCCATGCGAACTCGAGTTTCTTAGTGATGCTGCCGAAGTCTTTGAGGGAGCCTTTCCCTTTGTCAACTACGAGGATCCCGACATCAATATCGCTATTCCCGTCTTCTCTATCCACGGCAACCACGACGACCCAAGCGGCGATGGCCACTACTGCTCCCTTGACCTGCTCCAGGCCGCCGGCCTCGTCAACTATTTTGGTCGTGTACCTGAGGCCGACAATATCCACGTCAAGCCCATCTTGTTGCAAAAGGGGAGGACGAAGATGGCTTTGTACGGATTGAGCAACGTTCGTGATGAGCGTATGCACAGGACCTTCAGAGACAACAAAGTAACCTTTTACCGACCGAACCAGCAGAAGAAAGACTGGTTCAATCTTTTAGCTCTTCACCAGAACCACTACGCACACACCCCTACCAGCTATGTTGCCGAGAATATGCTTCCCGATTTTATGGACTTGGTCATCTGGGGACATGAACACGAGTGTCTCATTGATCCCGTACGAAATCCCGAAACCGGATTCCACGTCATGCAACCCGGGTCCTCAGTGGCCACATCACTAGTCCCAGGCGAGGCAGTCACAAAGCATGTTGCCATTGTCAACGTCACTGGCAAGAAGTTCGAAGTCGAGAAGATCCCCCTCAAGACAGTCCGACCTTTTATCACAAGAGAGGTTGTTCTAGCCTCAGACAAGCGCTTCAAGGGCCTGGACAAGGACAACAACCGACATGAGGTCACCAAGCGATTGATGGTGATAGTCGATGAAATGATCAACGAAGCCAATGCGGAGTGGCGCGCTATTCACGCAAACGACGACGACATGGACGAGGATATGGAGCCCCCCTTGCCGCTTGTCCGCCTCAAGGTCGAGTACTCAGCACCGGAAGGGGCCAAGTACGAAATCGAGAACCCGCAGCGATTCTCCAACCGATTTACGGGAAAGGTCGCTAATCAGAATGATGTCGTCCACTATTACCGTAAAACCAAAGCAACCAGTAAGTCGAGAGAGTTATGTGAGAAACAACAGTACACATCACACTGACCATTCACAGGAAGAGCTGCAGCTGCGCCACGCGTGCCTGAGAGCGTCGCTGAGATGCTCGAGTCAGCCGACACCATCAAGGTCGACAACTTGGTCCAAGAGTTCTTTGCCCAGCAGTCCCTTAAGATCTTGCCGCAAGCACCATTCAGCGATGCGGTTAACCAGTTCGTCAGCAAGGGCGACAAGCACGCTATTGAAATGTTCGTCATCGAGTCATTATCCACCCAAGTAAAGAGTCTCCTTCAGCTCGACGATGAGAAGATTGTCGATCTCGACGCGCATATCGACGATTTCAGACAGGCCATGGAGAAGAGCTTCGACTCTGGTCAGAAAAAGCAAGCCCAACGTACAAGACGGTTCAAGCAGAAGCCTGACGGCTGGGATTCCGACTTGGACGGCCATTGGATCAACCAGCCACAAGCACTCGAAGAAGTTCCAACAGAAGCCGAACCGAAAGGACGCGGTAGACCAACGAAGAGAGTACCTACGTCTGGCGTCACTTTCAGCGACGAAGATGAGGACATGGAAATAGATAACCAACCCATTCCGACTAGGGCGGCGCCAAAACGAGGAGTAGCGGCCAAAACCGCAGCAGCAGCCAAGAAAGCGGCACCCGCCAAGAAGGCCGCACCAACAAAGAAGGCTGCACCGGCAAAGAAGGCTGCACCAGCGAAGAAGGCACCTGCAAGGGGTCGCAAGAAGAAGACTCCATTTGTAGATAGCGATGAAGAAGAGGAAGATGACTATCCCGAGGATGACGGCGAAGAGGAGGAGGAGGAGGAGGAGGAGGAAGAAGAAGAAGGAGAAGAAGATGTGATCATGGAGGATGACGAAGAAGACCCGCCAGCGCCACCACCGAAGCCCAAGGCCACATCAAGGGTCGCATCTACCCGTGCCTCTGCTCGTGCTACTCCTGCTCGGGCCACTCCTTCTCGAGCCACACCAGCTCGGACTGCGCCTGCAAAGGTCACCCAAACGCGGGCTACTCGCGCGGCGGCTGGGATGAAGCAGACAACGATCAACTTTTCACAGTCTCAAAGGGCCAAGGGTTCACAGCAGCAGACGATTGAGATCAGCGATGATGAGATTTCGGATGACGACGATGCGTTTGAGTCGATGCCTGCAAGTCGCAGTCGTCGAGGGTAATTGGGTTGATTTGGGCGGATTGGTGATATGGTATACTTGCTTCGGATAGTTTTGGGAGCGGGTTGATTTGTGCATTGTATCAAGGCATGGCATGGGCAAGTTTTCGCCCATGGTTGTAAAGGAATTGAATCTCGAGGTCAAATGGGAAACCACCAGCCATATCAACAGAGAAAGGTGCCGCGAACATGAGATACTTTACACTGGTCTATGTTATAATTGAGATATTCGCATTCCACTAGATAAGGATACCACACACTAAAAAAGAAAAGTCTTTAGATCACCCATTGAGGTTAAGTCGAGCACATGTGTGAATGTTCTTGCACCAGTCACCGGATCATTAGCCATGTGAGTGGCCCGAGCTCCCTTGTATAAGAGCCGCCCAGGGGGAACCTCCAACTTCCAACCTGCAACATCATCCCATTTTTGCCATCCTTTTCAACCAAGCACCAATCATTTCGGTCACACTTTCGAAGAACTTGGGTTGAAATCTTGTCGTCATTCGAAACTTCTACGTTCACCAGAATCTATACGCATTTTCGTGCTTCGTTGTCTCCAGCTCGGTACGACCAGTCACGTGATCCACGCGTCAGTGGCGGCCCGCCCAGGAACCGTTCACGTCCCCCGTCGGTACCTGCAACCAATCCAACATTGTCGCTTTTCGCGAACCCAATCTCCTGAAGCCCTTCATCGAGAGAGGCTGAGTGCTCATTAGAAATCATGTCAACAATTCCTCCACCACAAGGCAGCGGCCTTCTCTCACAGCCACTGGCTGGACCAACAGCACCCGCCGCCCCCGCGGCGCCAGCAGTAGGCGACGCCGCGACAACGGAGGAGCAAGCCGCGGCCGACGGCGAAGCAGCAGCAGCAGGCGACGCGATAACCACCACTGCCGCCGCCACCACGGCGCCCGCCGCCTCTAACGACGATGAACGACCAAACATGGACATCCCCTCGCTGCCGGAACCCAAGCTCCCCACGCGCAAGGACGTGTCTCTCAAGGAGCTTCTGTCCAAGATGGATGAATACGCGCCTATCGTACGTCATCGACTTAGCCCACTTCTCCCTCCTCCTTCCCCCTCTCCTTCCCCCACCCCTTGATCTTCATCTGTTACCTAATATTCATACAAGTATAACTTGCTAACTTGGGCAATTTCACTGTGCATCAGATTCCCGACGCGGTAACATCCTACTACATGACCCGCGCCGGCCTCCCTCCCCCGCCACAAACCGACCAACGTCTGGCCCGTCTGCTCGCTTTGGCAACGCAAAAGTTCATCGCCGACATCGCTGCCGATGCCTACCAGTATTCCCGCATCCGGGCATCCAACACCAACGCGAACAACCCCATGGGCAGTCTGGGCGCCGCCGCGGGGTTTCCTATTCCTGGACAACCGACCAATCAGGCGGCGGGGGCGAAGGACCAGGGCAGAGGTGGACCGCTGGGGATCCAGAGGCCGGGGTATGGGGGTGGTGGACAGGGTGGTAGCCAGAACCGGACGGTGCTGACGATGGAGGATCTGGGCATGGCGGCAGGGGAGTTTGGGGTTAATGTGAAGAGGAGTGAGTTTTACCGCTAGAGGGGGACGGTCACGGTGCAGATTTGTTTGCTCTACTGGTGAGGAGGGTTTGTCTATGGCTGGCAGACCGGGAGGATGATTCTATCTGGACGGAAGGCAGCAAGTTGTTACTTTTACTTGCTTGAGGATGAGGATAACAAGAGGAAGGAAGGATGGATGGATGGCTGGACGGATGGACGGATGGATGGATGGATGGGTGGATGGGTGGATGGATGGATGGATGGATGGATGGATGGATGGATGGATGGATGGATGGATGACGGGACAACGGGCAAAGGGTCGACAGGCAAATCAAGGGTCCAACACGGGAACGGTGCAAAAAGGGTTTGGGGTCATCGGGTCTTCTTTTCTTTTTTTTTCCTTTTCCTTTTTTGTTTTTTTTTGCGCTTGGCGTTCAGGAGGCGCCGCTATGGAAGATTGTCATCGTCCCTTTTTTCTTTTGCGCTGTTGACCCTTTAATGACTAGTCTAGGCTAAAAATAATAATTACCTAGCGATAGCATATTTTTATCAATCACAAACCATAATCAAACTACACACAGCACAACATAGCATACATTGCTGTTCATCAAACAACAGGCAGAGCAGCAGTATAACCCCCAAGCGAGCTTCTAATTTGCCCAAAGAAATATAATATGTGTGTACAGAACCTGTGTCCTCCTCTTATATGGTACAGTATGCATGGTATGGTATGATACAGATAAGCAACGAAAGAGTGCTTTTTGTTTTTGCCGAAATAAACGCCGCCCACAGAAAACGTGTCAAACCCGCATCAATTCAAGCAATCATCATCTTCTTCTCTTTTCTTCTTCTTCTTCAATTGTGAAGAGACGAAAAGTCGGGTTGTCTATTTCTTCTTACCCCAGATGAAGGGCTTGCGTGTACTGTTTGATGTTTCGAACCATTCAGTTAGTCCAATTGTTCATGTCCATGTTCATGTCCAAATGTCTTTTGTGTTGTTTTGGTTGTTGTTGTTGTTGTTGTTGTTGTTTCGGACGACACCACTGCACCGCTTACGATCATCATCATCCCCATCCATTCATTCATGCTCCCGTGGCGTCCAACAACACATGAGTCGCTCGACCGCCCGCCCGTCAGCCATTCATAGCTTGCCACCAACCAATGCCATGCCATGCCATGCCATGACATGCCGTGGCAGATCATTTGATAATATTTTTTTTTTCTTTTCTTTTCTCACACCGCCAACATCTTTATCTTGCCTCCCCGCCTCGAAAAAAAAAAGAAAAGAAAAATGAACCCTGAGAAGAGAAAAAGGAAAAAAAAAAAATTGGAAATATCAAATAGACCAAAAAAATTTGAATTGAGATAAAAGAAATGAAAAAAAAGGAAGACTAGTGATGTAGAGAAGAAAAGAGAGAGAGAAAAAAAAGGGGACCTACGCAGAAAACTCTCCAAGCTTATGACCAACCATTTCCTCGGTGACAGTCAAGTCGACGTAATCCTTGCCGTTGTGTACCTGGAACTTGAGGCCGACAAAGTTGGGCAGGATGGTGGCGGACCGGGCCTGGGTGCGGATGGGAGCGATCTTCTTGCCGGGCTCGGGGCGCTGAATGGGGAGACTGTTTGTATGTGTGAGCTGGTGGTCAGTAGTGTGTCCCGTTTGCGCGCATGGTAGGTATGTAAAGTATGTAGGGTTTGGCGGGTTTTCGGTCGGATTGAGTTGGTTCGCGGATGGCGGGGGAATGTCGCGGGACGGCCTCGTAATGGTTGAAATGCGCCGGCCGCGTTGAGGGGGAGGGAGTGCTCGGGAGTGCGCCGGAGTGCGCCGGCGCATTGGGTTGTCGTCGTCGGCGTCGTCATCGTCGTCGTCGGGATCGAGGGCACAAGGACGAGGGGAGGTAGTATGGTAGAGCTTACGGGACAATGTGCGGACCTGGAAACGGCGGTGCGGATTAGCTTGACTTTCTTGGGCGGCGCAGTAGACTATACGGTATTGCAAATGAAGCTTGAGAGACAAAGACAATGGAAATGGCATACCCTTCCACACGGATCTCTTGAAAAGAACCCTTGTCGGCTGCATGCTGGGCGAGGGCGAGGAGGAATTTGGTGGTGGTTGGTAGTGGCTACAAATGGCGGGAAGAGGCCGGGCGCGTACGCGACACTCGGATGGCCTTTTGCTTGAGATCAATCGGTCGGTCGGTCGGTCGGTCAGTCAGTCGGTCGGCGAGTCCGGCAGGCGGGCGGCGGAGCGGTTCCTGGTATCACGGCGGCGACGGCAGTGAGCGCTGACCACGGCCGACTTTTTGGAACTGCCAAGCCTATCGGTTGCCGGCCGGTGTATGTACTCAGCACAGTACTTACGGACGCTAACCTCCTCCGGCTACACTTACAGGGTTAGATGCATCTATAAACAACTATCGATGCAGCAAAAAAACCTCTACACGAGCAACCCCCCCTTAGATGCAACAACTCCATATTTACAGAAGTAATTGTCTGAACACCCCTTTTCAGGAGAGTAAGCGCATATATTCAAATACAAATACCGTATAGGCAGGTGTGCTGCGAAATTTTGTGAATTGGACTGGATAAGCGGGGTCTGTTTGAGGACGCAAGATTGCTGAGCATTTTTTTCTTTTTGTGCATTTCTTGGGTGGGCAAGAAGATGAAAGTAAAGGTCTGTGCACGATGCCTAGAAGCGAGTACCTCTACAGCCGATAGAGGTACCTAACTCTGCTTGTGGTGGTGGGACTTGTGCACCCTCCAACCCCTGTACTGCCTACCTAAGTAGGAAGCCAGGTCCCCCTGTTCGAGTAATGGACACTTTAGGCCGATTGCCTGGTGCTGGTCGTACTACGGTACAGCCGGGTACAGCAAGATGATATGACTTACATAGCGTTTAGCAAACCGGTGGCGCTGGCGGCTCTCTTAGACACCTGCTGCCCGTGCTGCAGCCAATTGGTTCAAGACTAACGCGACTGCCAATACTCCAAAACATAGCATCCCGGATTCCGGACTATTGGCATTCTTGGTGGCCGATAACCGGTATCCATCGGTGCCTTGCTTCCCGCCCGTCGAATCCTCACTGCAAGCAGGCAGGCAGGTGGGTGCAGTGGTGCACATCAATCGTGCCCGGGCGCGGCGCTCCAGTCTCTTCAACGGGTTCGGGTGCTCCTTCCTTTTCGTTTCTTCACGTCTCGCCCCTACTGTACGTAGTCTATGATGGATGTTTGTACCACATCGATGTAAGGACGCAAGGCAGGCGTGAACTGCCGTGCCTGGGCATGCCCGGTCTGGGCCGTCATAGATTGTAGGCAAGAGCGCCACTCTCCAGTCAATATATTTGCTGTGGTTGCCCATTCGCGTTCACATTTTCGTTTTGGATTCCAACTTCTTTTTCTCGCGCATTAGATCTCGAGCATTCCATTCATGGGTGTGCGGGCTCGTACAGTACCATCGATCCAATGCCCTCGAAATGGGCCCCCTCCTCTTCTGGCCTGATCAACGTCGTTCCATCTCTTCACCAGTCTGCGTGCGCATGACAAGTCCGACAAGGGTACCTGTACCGCGGCATTCTTCTCACGACCTAGCCACCTCCTGAGAACAGGGCTGCATATGTTTCTACTATCCGGCGGCCATGGAGTTCACTCATCATCATCATCATCTTCTTCATCAAACAAGCAGCCAGCCAAGCTCTACACTACCCGCTGAGCGTTGTGTTGCACTAGCTACCTCTATTCAAGATCGGACGTTCCCGGAATAAACGAGTAGGGCCATCCTCCGTACCTGTCTGAGTGTGCCTTGATCAACTGGTCGGACTACCACGAATGCGGACGAGTGCCTGAGTATCAGTGTTACCCGTCTTTTCACATGATCTAATGCTCTCCAGATCTCTCCTCTTTCAGGCAAAACAAAACGGCCACTATAGCGGCGTGGTGCTCCACGGGGAGTAATTGTACCATCATAACGAGATCGGTTCCTGGTGCCCGACTGGCTCCCTGGGTGTCATTGAGTGCGTCGTGTCGGAGTGTTCCACCGTTGAGCTTGCTCGAGCGCACGGAACTGAACCAGTCCGTCTCAGGCACCATCTCCACTGAACGGATTCAGCAAGTCGTCTTTCCCAAAATTGACTGGTCACGCTTCTGTCCTGCATCATATGCATGCGCGCCGCACCTGTCAACGCCAATACCCCTGTCCGCTCAGCGGTGCCCAGACGTCCACCACACCACAACCACCACTATACTACGGTCCTGCCTATTCGGATACCCCACGGTCTTCACCAGCGAACATGGGCTAGCTCTTCAAAGCCGCCATCGTCCCATCCCTGCGTTCATGAGGAGGATACAAGTGACGAGCCCGACATGTCGCCATGAACGTTTCAAGCCATCGTATGGCCAACATCACTATTACGATTCGCCAGCTCGTATAAGACGAAACATAGCGTGCATTCGACCTGTGACGTACTCATCCCTCCCTCTCCTCAAAAAGGGCTGCCGGTGCAGGCCAACACCCGTTAGTTACATCTCTGTTGTAACTTTCCCTGATGGGATATCCATTTCTTCGATCTTCACAGGGGATGGGAAAATGAGAAGATCCATGTCTAGCTGATCCAGATCCTAAGGGGTGGGGACTTGCTGGGTATCTTGGGCTGAGGTGCGGTGTGTCCCCGGGTGAATATGTCAAGAGGTAAGCTGGCGGCTCCGGGCCGTCCTGGCTCCAGTATGTACCTGGCGCCATCAGGAATGGAGACGCGCCATGATCGGGTAGCGCCATGATCTGATACCGCCAACCCATCTTCTGGGGCTCTTCCAAGTGTTAGTTCTCCGTGCACAGCTTCTTGTTTCATCCTTCTCCAACTGACGTTTTACGCAGCTAATTCAGAGGCTGCGATGACATACTGTCGAAACACTTTTGGTTCTGGGTCTCAGACGGCTTCTTCAGACCGGACTAAATTTCCTTTGGCAACCGAAATGCTGTCGTTCCCTCGATTGCTGCTCTTCAAACCTTAGATGAAGTCCATGAACGAGAAAAAAAACAAAAAAAGATCATTGCTTAGCAGCCATTTAGAGAAATCCAGGCTGATTACGGATGCAAACCACCCCTAGCTATGGTCAATGTAGGTAGGGTCGAGCAGCGAACAATCCACTTGTATGGTCACCTGCGATTACCGCAAGCTGTGGTCTGTCCAAAAAGAAAAAAGCCCCACGGTACAAGCGAGAACGAGGATTACCTCGGTGCTTAACCCAACAGAGTCAGTCCTGCCTGCCTGCCAAGACGCACCCGCGAGAAAAGGGGCGGTTGAGCGGAGACGGCCCCGCGCCAACAGCAAAAAGAGCTAGACATTCCTATCGTCATCATTCATCATCAACTGTCAAAAGGGAGGTGACGATTCGCCCTCGCCAACCCTGTTCCACCTATCAAGTGCTACACCTCAACCCGAATCTACCTGGTCGAGCGTGAGGCTTCCATACACCAAGATTGGGTGCTCATGGGTATGTAGTGTAACCTACGCCTCAATTGTTCATCTCGGAGATACTTGTCTTGCTTGTCTAGAATCGTGGCCGGCCTTGGCTTCGAAGATCCCGTCGAAGGCGATCTTGGCCAGACCAAAGCCCAATGGCTACACTACACTACACTTCCTTGCCCCACCCACTTGATATCCTTTGATTGCGTTCGCTCTCTGTTCCAATGAGATGGTACCTGAACGTCCCTACCTGGCATTCATGCGCTGTCTTGCCTTTGCGAGACTGCAGCCTTTTCCGCCATCCTTGATCGAGAAAACGTTGCATATCGTTGAGAGACAGCTGCAAAAATGAGGGGCTCTAACATCCCGGATCCCTACGAGACCATGACAACCTTGGGACGCAATGCCTGGATGGATCCCAGTCCGAGATTCATCGGCCATCCAGATCGGGAACCTGGGGTTGTTGGTCTTGCTCATTGCTTCTTAGTTGCAAAGTGCAGGGACCAGCTGCTGTTGGATTGGCTTGAGGGCTGCCCGCTATCTCAGACTCCGGCCGTCTTCTGACCCGAATGCACAATATCGGACGTTACTTAGTTCATAAGACGTCCGCTCTTTCTTCACGACAACCGAAGAAACACGCTGGATCATATCATGCAGCAGGATGCTGACAACAATTCCATCTATCTAATATAATATAAGACTCTCGCAGACCTCCAGATTTCTCACTTCATCCACGACTCAACACAATCATTTCAGCTTATCATCATGCCAAGACAGCACCTAACACCAAACGCGTGCCTAGTATGCCGCAAGAAGAGGACAAAGGTATGTTTTCCAGACATCAACATCAATACACATTGCCACTCTTGTCGCTTTTAATATCATGTTGCCCCAAGCCATGCTCATGCACACTTGGACTAACACGTAAACCTTTAGTGTGATGGCCAAATGCCATGCCGCAGGTGCAGGTCCCGCGGAGAGGAATGCGCATACGAGGACAAGAAATGGCGTACCAAGGACCATCTCAGGTCCGAGATTGAAAGACTTCGAAACGAGCAACGGCAGGGACATGCTGTGATTCGAGCCCTCATCAACGACGAGCAGGACTGGGAGTCGTTCCTATCACGGATCCGGGGCGACGAATCACCCGAAGCCATTGCCGACTGGATACGCTCCATACGAAACCTTTTTGAGCCGCTCCAGACGGCGTCATCACAGAGCATGGGAGGCTTGGGTCGTCTGGACGGCGCTCCCGCAACATTGCTGTCACCGTCTCAGTCTACCGCCGAGTCATCACAACTGCACAGAGCCGCTAGCTTTGCTGGCATTGGCAGCTACAATTTTGGCCAAGGGCGGGTCCCATTTGACCAAGCCACTCCTCGGAGCAGCTTCTCCTCGGACCTCTCACCTACCACCCCTGTCTCGTTCAGGGAACAAGCAGACTTCATTCACGCCCCTCAGCCCATGTATCCATCCTCTAGAAGGTTTTCCAGCTCATCCCTTCCATCTCTATCTCTACGACATTCTTCGCAACCTCTTGCCCCTGGCATTTTCAACGAGCCCCTGCCTCATACTTGGACCAGTATAACCTCGGACACCCAGCTCGTCCAGAGACTTCTATCCAGATTCTTCTCAGCTCCCAGCTCTCTACTATGCTTCATCCCGCAATCGTCGTTTATGAAGGCGTTTCGTGAGGGCGATCCTCGCTACTGTTCCGAGGCCCTGGTGAACGCCATTTTGGGAAAGGCCTGCAAATCTTACGGTACGGCCTCGAACAATGTATCCAGAATGGCATTTGGAGATGCCTTCATCAGCGAAGCAAAGAGGCTGCTAGCAAACGAACCAAACCACATGAACCTCCCGAGCACCCAGGCTTTGGCCGTTCTTGCTCTTGCCGAGATCTTTGAAGGAAAAGACGACGAAGCCTGGGACTTGGCTTGGGCATCCGTGAGGGCAGCGATAACTCGTGAACAGGGCTTCCACATGGATCAAGAGCTCGTAACAGCTAGGGCAGTGTCGTATTGCGGTGGATTTTCGTTGATTCAGTGAGTTCACTCTTTGATTTGAACCCCTTTAGCTCTCAGCAAGTTTCTGACATTGGTTACCTATAGCATGCTACGCCTTCTTACCGGTCGTCTTGACCTGAACAACAGTCCCTTTTTCATGAGGCTGTATCAGGGTCCTGAAGAGACACCTGAAGATGAGCCACAAAATCGTATTGAACGAGGTAATCTCTCCCTACAAGAATTATCATACTGTTTGTTTCATTGAAACTGACGATGTTGGGTCTAGGATTTGCGCTGCATATGCAGTTCCTCGCTGAACTCGAACACTGCCCGCCGCTTCCTCGGTTCGTCTTTGAGATCACCACCGCTGTGCACACTTTTGCGTCTTATAACTTTTCCAATGCCGCAACTGCGGAAGAACTTGAGGACGCTTATGGAAAGTGTCTAGACGCCTACAAGCGTTTTGAAGAAGCATTTTGCCATGATATGGATACCACGCCGGACTTGTTGTTTGCCCAGATCTGGTATCAATATTGCCTGCTCGCTCTTCTGCGCCCTTTCGTCAAGAGTACCGCAAGCTTGAGAGACAGTGGAATGACAACGCCCAGATTACGCAATGATGCCAGGCCTTCTGATGTTTGCCAACAATCATCTGAAGCCATCATCTTTCTCACAAGTACTTACCAAACTCGCTTCTCGCTAAGCAACCCGCCTGAGCTGCTCCCCCATATGCTCTTCGCGGCCGTTCTCTACCAGGTGACGCTCACGCCCGATTCCGACTACTTGAGCTCCATTGCAAACGACATTAAGCCGGAGCTTTCCGAATCCCCTGTGATGATGCCGTCTCAGGCTTCCTTTGGTGCCCACGCGAACTCGAGTCTGGTTCCGCCGCCGCCTATCCCTTTCAACAACAACCACGGTTCCTATTTCCCGCAACCTCTTTCTCCGGTGTTGAAGTTGGAAGTCAGACAGGCAGCACCTCGTCGCGAGTCCAGCATTTCGTTATCCTCTACCCTTGACAGCTGTGGCAATCGCCGACCAAGCGACAGTTTTACCTCCAGCACACTGACCTCTCATGATGCTTCGGAGAGAGAGTCTTCGACGTCCGACACTCAGTCCGATTTTCTCCCGTTCTTCACCTCGGAGCCTGCTGACCTTGTCACCATTGGCTCACTGCAACTAGCATCCATGCAACATCACGGTGCCGTCGAAGCAACCCGTTTATTGCGTAGTTTGGGCTCCGTGAAGGATCTAATGGGATCGACTCTCGACCTGGAAACCTTGACCGAGGCACTTCCCTTTCCCATGGGCGATCTCAACACAGCCGTACTCTATACGGGACTTGGTCTGCAGAGGGCGCCTGTTGAGTTGCAGGTCACTGGGGCCTAAAGACGATATCGAGGATCACAATTGTGAAACCTCAACCTTCCTTTAACTTTTCCTTTGTTCATTCTTGGAATTTTGGATGGGTGGTTATTTTTACACTTTTTTACTCTTTTACTTTTTTTATTTTATTTTCTAATCTTTTTTCTTTTGTTGCTTCTTGGGCCCGACGCGGCACCTCACATTTTTCACTTTTGATTCAGCAACTGTCAGCACTTACCCGCTTGGCTTACTTGGGAAATAATGGGCCGGGAATGCTGCAGCTTTTTGACGACAACTATGCTGGTTGTTACTGGGATGGTGGCGTTAATATTTACTGGATGATGGGGACTGGATTGGATCGGATGGATTGGGATGGGTAAACGGAAGTGATACCCGATGGCTTGGGCTTGCTTCGGTTGGGTTGAGTTTTACGGAGTTTGATTTGTGTGAGGCATGGCGCTTTGCTTCGTGGGGTTGAAGGATGGGGAGTCTTAGCAGTACCGACTCGGATCCTACATGCTTACCTACATATGCGAGGCGTTTTTGGTTTTACTTTTGGTACATAGGAGTTTTAGATATCACCTTTTGACCATTACCTTTATTTCTGATCATCACATATCGTTTTTCTTTGGCAAGCAGTACTTTGGTGTGACAATCTTGTGCATATGGTATCCTTTTAAGGGTCCTTCACAACAATGCTACTGTCACACAGCATGGGGTGTACTTTACTTGTCACCGCATACGAGTTGCAGAAGAACTGTATCACAGCAATTGACCAGCCGCTATCAGCCATTTGTGACTACCTCTATAGTCATAGATTGGTAGGGTCAAAGTTCACAGTGGGCTATCTTCTACACCCGACTTTTCTCTGAAAGATGTCAATACCTACCTAGTTGAAGAGTGTCCCCACCAGTCAAGTCGACTGCGAATCGGCCTAATCGTGATTACACAGCTCCCCAGCTTTCACGATGTTTTTTACTAAAGCAAGTTACTAATGGATTCCTTTTCCCCTAGGCTGGTCGAGACCGAGATAGTTCATTTCCAGCTAGCCAGCTAGGGGCACGGATACTGATGATTCCGGTGTCAATTCTGTAGCGTTCGGGTTCATCGTTGTTGTGTTGGCCGACCTCGTGATTTAGTTGTTATTAGTGTCGGTGTCGGTGTCGGTGTTGGTGTTGGTGTATAGTGCGCTGGAAGGTTTTGTGTCCACTACGATTATCGATCTCCTCAGAGATCGAGATCTTTGCAGAAGCCACATGGTACTACTAGGTAGGTAGGTAGTTATCTAGATTCCATCTCTTTGTTGTTTTTTATTTCAAGCGAAGTTTTAGTGTTTTTTTTTTAGTGTGTGTCTCACGGAGTCTACGTATTCAGAGAGAGAGAGAGAGAGAGAGAGAGACAAAGAGTGATCTTCAACCGCAATGGTTCATGTCGGTCGGTTGCTTGTGGAGCCAGTCTACCTATCCAGGTCCCAAATTTCCCACCCTAAGTATTTAGTTTAGAAGTCTCTCAAGGTCTCTGTATATAGCAATGCATTTAACTTTCTATATTCTCTACCACGAGAATTAGAAACCTTTTTATCTCTATAAGTCAAAGTTTCCTATGAAACTCCTTTTTCGCAACTTAGTTGGCCCAAAAGGGGGCTTTTTGGGTAAAATACTATATCCCAGGTTACAGAGTACATTTGGCCGAGTGACATGTCGAAAGAAGAAAAGAGGTCTGTGCACGTCCTTAAAAGGGTAAGGTCTTTGGGACCTGGATACCGTCCCCCGCTTGTGTCTTACGGGAATAAAGGAAAAAAAGGCAAGTCTCGGATCCACATATGATTGGAGCATTCATTAGCCATCTTGGCAAGAAGGGAATATCTGGCCAATCGGAAAATAGATTCTGCCAGTAAAGGAGGGCCTATCATTGGCTCAATTGCGAAGAGAAATCTTGGACTTGACGGCAAACCATGACACAATCACATTGCACCGCAAATGGGGCGATATGTGGTTGTGTAGGTAGTGGGTCCTGGAGCTGAACGGTGGGTCGGGTGGGTGCTGCTGGGTCGGTGGGTACCTACACTATGTACCTAGTGTACGCAGTACATGGACCACTACACTACACTAAGTAAAATACCTACTAATGAAAAGTGTTGTGCGCGATTGGATTTGATGTGCTACTCGTCAGGTCAAACTGAATCGGCGATCGAGTAAGACACCGTTAAGTTAGTCTGAAGCTAGTGTATTCAGGTCGTCAAGGTGTAGACACGATATGAGATCGACCCATCTATAGCTAGCGGGCGATCTACTAGTCAGGGACAGCGATTTCGTGACATGGACAGGGACTTTTGACACTAGTTACCAGCGAAGCCCCTTGGCGTCACAGTCGCTAACACCAAGCGAGTTCAGCAGGGCTTATCTGCATATGCATACCAATTGTATATGGTGTAAATTCATGCTATCCCTCTGAGCCCTCAACACCATGCACGAAAGCCACATCTGATCCCGCTATAAGAATCCGGTTGCGAATTGCTTGCTGTCCCTGAATACCATCCTGATAGTATGGCGATCGCCCGGCTAGTTAGACGACGGTTGATCTCTTAGTATGAACCTGGCGAGCAACTACAACGGTGTCTCACCGCGATTATGGAATTGTGCACTATGCCATACGTGTAAATACTGATGTTCAGTGATCGGTTTTCCAAGGGATAGGGGAAAGAAAGGGGAGAGGGGGGGGAGAAAGGGTGGGGAGGGCCGCACGCACGAACCACAACCCAACACGCAACGATCATCGTCAATGAGGTGCCAACGCGTCGTCGACAACACGCTTAGTTTCTTTCTCTTCACCTCTTCCAGACGACACTGCAGGTTCAGCTTCTTCAAGGTCAACGCAGGTAACGTATCATTCGGCGGCTTCTAAGAGAAATTTTTTTTTCTCGAAAAATTTTTTTTTTATTTTATTTTTTCTTTTTTTCAAATTCTTTTGTGGATTTCGACTCTTTGCTTACATGATGTACATATAATCTGCTTTGTGCACTACGATACCCCGCTTACCTACTCACTTTCAGCCATTCTGCCTGTCGACACCGCTTCAAAATGTCCCCTCCACCTCCTCCTCCTCCTTCCTTAGCAGCAATGCCAAGGCAAGCAAAGGCGGAAGAAGAGCTTTTAAGACAGAGGGAGAAAAAAATGGACTGGATTTCCAATATGATCCTGACGTGACATCATCGGATCCAGATGAAATCGTACCCCTCGTTAACGTGAGCGGCCCATACCGGCCGGTCTGGGTGAAAGGGCGTTTCTAGCCCCGATCCTCATGGGTTGATGGATACATACCTACCTATGATTTCGAACTCAACGCCAAGTACATGAATGCTGACTTGAATGGCGAATTGGAGGTCGAGAGGAACACTGGATTCGAACCCCGATGTGGACTGATCCAATCCAGATTTCTTTCCTAGTAGCAAGCTGGGTGCTCTGAAACGCGAGAGGACTACCACAAACCCAATCTGCGGCGGGCGGTGTCTGAGCAAGAGAAGCATCAGCACCAGCACCAGAGTGATCATCAAAAAAGGGCGAAACCGGTCCTCTGTCGCCTTGCGGGCCCCTGCAAACGCCAACAGTACGTCTTCCCACCCGTCCCGGCCCATGTGGAAAGTCCGATGTGATGCGAGATTTGGCTGTTTTGGCATCCCCGCCAAACGCGAGAGACTGCTCAAGCTCAGCCATCGCAACCGCGATCCTTACTACCTCGATTCTTTCTGGAATGAGCACCCAGCCAGGTCCGCCGGAAACGAGTAGGACCGACTGGACGCCGTCAAGAAAAACATTTGACGTGTGGCGCAGAAGTGTGGCGCATACGGGCTGGGAAGTGGCAGTTGAACGTAGTAGGTAGGTATCGATGGAAGAGGAAGCCGCACCAAATGGTGAACATCGGGGAGGTGTTACATGCTGGTCACTGGTGGGTTGGACAAGTCGGGACATATGTAGGTACAACTACCTAGGTATGAAGACCACAGGCAAGGACGGGACATAAAGGATGAAGACTTGTAAGTGCTACTGAGGAGAGCGAGAAGAGTGAGCAGAGCAGTGAGTGATTGAGGGTTTGGTGATGATGACTTTCGTTCTTCCCAGATTTGAGCGATGGCTTATACTATCTGAGCTTGTCTCGACTGGCCCGAGATTGTGGGAACTCGACCATCACCAAGGCCGTCTCCTAGATCTAGGTACCTACCTACACACCACGAAAATAGGTATCCAGCCCCTTGTCTTTGTGAATTCCAAACCTCTAGCTAGGTAGGTATGCATGCCTAGGTAGATGTTCATTGTTGGAGTTCTTCGCTGGACAAGCAAAGGAACAGATCAAAAGGAATGAAGCCGCGAGGGTGAAGTGAGCTGAAGTCTGCTCCTGCGTTAACTACTGCTGCATAATCGCTGCACATGCACTTCCACCATTCCCGGTTCCCGTCGTCAGCGCTCAAGACCAGCTGGTGGCGTGATTTTCATGAGCCAAACTTGGTCGATTCACATGAGAAAATGCATTCGCCCGCAGTGTCGGAGGGGGATAAAAACAGGCATAAGAAGGAAACCGCTGTCTTTCTCCCCGTTCTTGTACTCTTCCTCTTATTTTCTTCCTTCTTTCAAACGCCACTGGGCAACCTGCTACAGCCTCTTCTTCACGTTATATGTACCAGATTACAAGTCAACCCTCTATTCTTTTCTTTTCCCGACCCAGTACCGTGCAATATTCAGTGGCAGTAACCGCGAGATTGATTACCTACCTACAAAGGTTCAATATGCCATCGCGACAAGAACTAGCCACTCCTTCCTCGGCTTCGGCTCCATTGAAGAAGAAGCCCAAGAAGATAACCGGCCCTCCTCCCCGTTCTCGACCTTTCAAGCGCCCGTACCATCTATCCAAAGACCGCCCCATGTCTTGGTATCGGTCTGATGCCAACAACCTCTTTCTCAGACCGATCTTCCGTGGGCCCTGCCCCCTCTCCGAGTGCTTGAAGCTTCCCAAACTGTTAGAAAGACCTATCCGGCACAATGATGAGCCCATAGCCGTGAACGGCTTCGACGCAACCAAGAGGCATTTCTACGCTGCACAGGCCCGGTGGGAGCGAGCGGTGGAGATCGTGGCGGAAGAGGGACGACGGATGGTCTACTATAGAAAGACGATGCGCAAAGAGGCGCAGGCCTGTCATAAGTGGGTGGGCCAGGTTGGCAAGATGACGTGGGATGGGCATCATGGAAGGATGAAGAATTATGATGCCTTCCAGGAGGCTTTGGATGAGGTCCAGAAATTGATTAAGCAGGCAGAAGAGATGATTAGGGAGGTACAAGAGCCCACGAAGAAATGGCCGGTGGAGTTTATATGCCAGAGGAGGGCTTGGGGGGAAGAAGAGGAAGACCCGACTGACGACGATGAAGAGGATGAAGACGAGGCGGTGTTTTCTCTGTTTCGGCTTTGAAGGCTACAACTAGGTACCTAGCTAGCTAGGTAGGTGAAGTACATACCTCTACTCACGTTGTTGCGGTCCGACGGAGTCTTCTTCCCGCGTTGACGGATAATGCCTCGTTCTTTTGTTTGGAAGTCGCTGGTTTGTGCGATTACAGGTGGTGACGGAATCATGCGCGTGGTACAGCTATACTGCAGTGTTATTCCACTCATTGTCCACATGATGTCTCTTGTAGTTCAGGTAGCTTGATGTTGACTACTAAGTGTTGTGCTTGACTTCTCCCTTCTAGGTAGTCTTTCAGCACGAGGTAGATTTCCAAACTACATTTTCCCATTCTGACACATCACCGAACGTTTCATGGCTGGATTGATGTGGTTGTTGCTCAGGAACGTAGGTATTAGGTGCCTAGGCAGGTCAGATGAAGACAAGTGGTGATTGATTTGACTAGAGTAGAGCGCGTGCGCGAGACAAGAGACCGGTGGAGGAGAATCGTAAGTGGAATCATGTAATGTAAGGTACCTACCCAGGCTCCTACTTAGAAAAGGCCCGAAGTTCATTTGCTTGAGGTTGGTGATGTGAAACTTTACCGATCGCCATCCCTCGCGCCTTCACTTGGGTACCTGCCCAGGGAAGAAGCGACAACGGTCAGGGCAGGAGTTTATGTATAATTGGAAAGCGAGTCAACTGAACTTTGAAGGAACGATAAACGTCTACTTCTTGGTAATACCCAACAGGTACTTACAATGGCGGACTTATGGATTAGAGCTTCAGCGGTGGAAATCCTCAACACTTTTCGCGAACACTGACTACAGTAATACCGCTAATGAAACGTCGAGGTTTGTACATGTATTTCATCCTTTCTTGATGTCGCCTATCTAGTTTATGCTTTTATTCTTGGACCTTTCCTTCCCTTTCATCATCCGTTTTTCGTTTCAGAATTGTTTGTGTCGAGTTGGTTCTGGCTGTGACACACCCTTCTGCTGCAATGATAGTGCTGCACAATATCTACTACGGTCGCTTGCCTAAGGTATAGATAGATTCCTGATAGAGTATTTAACATCCCGTCATAGCTCGCTGTTATGCAGATCAACACCATCATGAACAGTTTCCAACTCGTCCTGACAAGGAACACCAAGATGCAACTCATTCATTTTCTCGTTTTTGGTTTTTTCACCATTGTTGCGGCTTCAAATTCCTCCTCGTGTTTTGACGGCGGCAACTTTCAACGAAGTTGTGATTCCGAATCATTCCAGTACACACCTCACATGGGCATAACCGCTGTTTGCCAGCGGGCCGACGCAAAGAGCAAAAACTCTACCACGCTGGGTCTGTCCAAGTGCATTGGCTACAACATCAAGGAGAGTAAACTGGAGTGGAAGATACCCCCGTTGTGTAATTCCACTACCACGGCGGATGGGACGAAGATGAATAGTACACAGGGGAACTTGTCAGTTTTGTCATCCGAAGTTACCTCTCTGATGAGACACTTCCTCCATTCACTATAACTGACGATAGCTCTCGTGTGTCAGGGTTGAACTTGACGACTATTGTTTGACCTCGGATGACAGGTGCGGACCATGGCAGTACACCGATTGGTCATGGAGGGCAGTCCTGCGGTGCAATCGCGGAAATGAGAAGCCGTCGGACTGGTCCGTGTTTGCGGATATCAATCTGGGTAGGACTAATGACTCCCTGCCCTTATCATGACAACATTGACGATCAACTGATGATGAATTTTGTTTTGCCCTACAGCTGAGCATGTCTTCAACAATGATGGCCGACTGGGATGCTTTGGAATGCTGGGACCTTAGATCATTCTTTTTGACTGCAGTGCCTCTATAAGTAGGTCGTATTGATATAGTCGACTGGGAAAGGCTTAGTGCTCGGAATGAGTAATCGTACGAGACGGAAAAAAAGGGACGCGGAGGGACAGGTAATGGTCAAGCAGTCAACAGTGGTGAAATATTCTGAAGTATCTATCAAGGCATCTGAATTGTTTCAAACATGAGCGCGTACTTGTTGGCCTGACTGCCCATCTTAACGAGACCCACGGAGATACAGCGAAATAAAGTTATGAGTTGTGCCTCTAAACCTAGAATGCAAACCGAAGTGAATTTCGAAGTAAGGACTATGTTCGCGGTACATCCAGGGCAGTGCGTGAAGGGTTTAGGCTACAGCGCAGGGCAGGGCAGTGACTGACCAACATTCTTCAAGACCGCCGCTGTCGATAAGATGTCAAATTTCCATCCACACTACTTCACGTATCGATGTATCGTGTCATGCTGGAATGAAAGCAACCAAGTGCCTCCAATATCGTGACACACCTTCCCCTTGACAGCTACGGGCCATCGACTCCTAACAACCAAACCTCAGCTATAACCCCCAAACCCCAGCCAAACCCAGCCCGTCAAACTTTCTCACTGAGTGTACCTACTTAGGTACCTTTAATTGTCGACTTACTCTACCAAGCACCCATTCAAGACGACACCGCACCCCAAAATGCATCCCACACTCCTTCCACCCACTCTCGCCCACATTCTCACTACCCTCACCACCCTCATCCCCACCATTTCCGCCGCTACGAACATGGCCAACACCGACCCCAGCCAGAAACCCATGATTGACACATTCCGCAAGTCCTGCGTAAACTGGCAAGTCGACTCCAAAGCTTGCGCCCTCTCGGGCATCTGCAAGCTCACCGACGACTCGAGGGAAGAATCCCACCCGAAACTGCACGGATGGCGGGAGACGAACCTGGATCTGAATGAGTGTATCTGGTTTGATGCCAAGGAGAGCAAACTCAAGTGGTATGAGGAGAAGGAGAAGGATACCGGTGATGGGAAGGCGGAGGTGAATGGTCTATCTGGGTAGGTCTCAGACGTGTGATGGGATAGGATAAGGTAAAGAACAGAACAGAACAGAACAGAGCTGACATCATATGTGGGCAAACAGAAACAGGACGGCAGCCAACTTTTGTAAGGATTTCTGCGATTGTTGGCTTTATGGAGGGGGGATGTCGGGGGATATGTTGGCTTGTATATGTGATTCGGGGAGTCACAAAAGGGATACGTGGAGTTCGTTGAATCTGAGTAGGTGCTTTCTGGATTTTTATTTCTGGTTTCCTCTGTGATGGACAAAGCTAACGTCGAATACCTCTACTGTAGCGGAACGGATTGCGAATGGTGGAGGGCATTTTGAGTGTTTTGGGCGGAAGGGAAATTAGAGGGAGTAAGACCTATAGACGCAGCATTTGTAGGTACCTATTCATTCGTCATTTTTTAATTTCTGAGGTGCTTTTCGATGGAATGGAATGTTTGGGGGTTGATACCGTGCACAGGGGACTGCCAGTGAAGGGCGGGGGCTTCCATGGCGTACTTCGACCCGACTCCACCCGACACTAACAGACATATCCGCTACAACCGCACTGTGGAAAAATGATGCAGTGGAGACGACTCATTCAAGCGCTGTCAGAAGAATCTTTCATAGAATGGCTGTGAGAGGATAAAAAAATCGAAGATAAATCCGTGCACATTCCAATTCAATCAGGCTGTATCCGGCGATCTTTGATTTACTTCCTACCGTGAATTCGTATGAAGTTGGTTAGTTGGTTTAGACATGCCTTGTGCTACTTTATGGGGAAGAGGCTCTAACGGGAGAGGCGTTTGATAGTGTCTGTTAGCGCACGGGAATAACCGCCGTCCCGCGTCCACCCGGGCCGTCCACGGATGCCACCACCCCCCCCCCCCCCCCCCCCACCCCAACCCCCCAACAAAAGGACGCGGGGTGGCAGGAACACCCCTCGATACCC
>RANX01000098.1:0-76906 GCA_009805215.1 Neurospora discreta FGSC 8579 | reverse complement strand
AAATACCCTCTATTACTTTAACTTCAGCTTAGTTGGAATAATGGGCGTTTCACTGTCTTCGTTGGCTACATCCAGCTCCGGCCAAGGAATGACTATTTTTATCCTCTATTTAGGAAACAGTTATAAATTCGAACCTTATTCGTATTACATTTTTTTGGTATTTTGTTTTTATACTTTTAGATTACTTACGGTTCTGAGGTTGAGCCTTTGGAGGGGGGGGGGGTAATATTATAGCACTAGTAAGTGCTATGCCCGGTCGTATAACTACCCGGATATACAACCCGTTACATTTATATATATAACCGGTCTGGGCGGTTAAGGCTGGTAGAACGAAGTATATAAGCTCCTCCATTCCTGCTGGCCTTCGGCCACCTTTCCTTTCCTACTTCTTTAGCTTTACTAATTCATTCAAATCGGCTTCTTTGGCCCAGCCTTGCCTGTGCCCAGAATCGTGCTGTTACAGGTACTACAAAAATTAATAATATTCCTTCCACTTTATAAAAACTATCTATCTAATTAGGGGTCCTCTAATATATAGAATCTTTTTTACGTAATACTCCTTTTCTCCTTCTACTATTACTAATAGCAACTATTTATCGGCTAATATTTAATTGGCTGAAGGGTTTCTAATAGCCTATTAAAAGATATCAATATAGTAAATAATATATATATCATTTAAGAGGCCGGAAAATTCCGTAATTAAGGGGGAGAATACCTTTAAAAATATATATTTAATATATAATTAATTTAATCTCTTCTTAAGTTTTAATAATACGTAGTTCTTAAAGTTAAATTATATTTTATCGCTAATCTAGAACCTTTCTATTAATCAATAATTATAATTAGTGAATATCTCCTATTCTTAAGCCGCTATAGTTATTATAATTTAATATAAATCTATAGTTTATAATGATTTTTTAACGAATTACCGAGTCTGGATATTAGTAGGTATATAGGAGTTTTTAATTACTTTAGAGATTATTAGAATTACCGACTCCGGATTAAATCTACAAATGATAAAGAAGGGAAATATATTAATGAAAATATTAACATAGCTATTAATAATAAACTACGTCAATAAGTACTACTTATACTAATTGTTTTAAGCCTAATTAATATACATTCTTTAAAAAGCTTATACTTTTTAATTTATTTACTCTAAATCACCATCGGTCTAAAGATAGTAAACGGTATTAAAGAACTATTTAATCCCGAATAATTCGTTGAATTTACTTTGAAACCGCCAAATTTAATTAAAGCCTCGGTCGTTAATTATAAATTATAATTATTTATAATACTTTATAAAACAATTTATGAATCTCTCAGCGTAAACTTCAATATTTATTAATAATATTAATTCTAATATTATATTCTTACAAAAATAATCTTTAATAATAAATGAATAAATATTCCCTCTCGCTATCTGGAAATCTATAATAAAATCTGTTTAAATTTCTCAGAAGAATTAGTCTAGTACCGCCATCGATTACAACAGCCTTTTCTACTAGGTTCTCTGATATTTATTAGAATTATATATATAACAATTATATAAAAACTATTTTATATAGATCCCGAGTAGTAATTAATAGAAGTAGTAGGTTAGGGCTATAATAATACCTTCTCTACTAGGGTGCCCGAATATTAAAAATCGTATATAATTCAAATAATATAAATACAAAATATATTAAACTTTTAATCGGTATTAAATGATTTTACTACTTCCGCTTCAACAGTTACCGGGCACCTAAAGATTTATAATCTCCTTTAGTATCTTAAATACCTAAAATCGTTAATAAAGTAATCAATTATTTAAATTCTTAATTCAAAGGAAGGGGGCAAATCTTTTATATCGCTTCTTATTACTTTAAGGATTTATTAATAAGAAAGTCTAATCGTACGGTCATCATTATCTATCCGTACGGTGATCCACCCTCTCTCCCCATACATTACCCTAACCCTACAGACCTCAAACGTCGAATGTATTCTTTCATAAATTTCGCCTAGAAATCTAGGCATTTTAATATTTTAAGCTATGCCAAGTCCAGTCTCCAAACTCAAGATTTATAGGGCAATTTATAATGCACCTTATAAGGCATTTAACGGTACAGTCGCACATCGCATTCAATTGAGCAATTAATTAATCGTACTTAATAGTAATCTATATATTTATAATTTTATAATCTATTTAATATTTATTATATAATCGAGTAGTCTAACTGCTAGTAAGTCTCCCTCCTTTATTAGGCTTGAGTGCCAGTTAGGGTAGCGTACCTCTTCCCCTCGTACCTCCCCTCCTTATACTTCCTCTACCCTGTATAGAACTACCTCCTCCCTTTATACCTCCTCCTCTTTATATAATCTATATAAAGCCTTGTAAGCGGCCTCGTCCCCTCTATAATAGAGTAAAAGGCTAAGCGTCTATTACACTTTCTATTTCTATATTTATACCCTCTTAATTAGACGCGATTTACTAAATTAATAGCGGTATTTATATCGAAGCCGTAGGGTTACAGCTTGCCCTAGGCTGGCGGCCGCGGGTAGGCTGGAGGCGAGACTATCCCCAACTTCGCAATATTACCATCTAAAATTAAGCTAGCGTTATAGAGGGGGGGGTTTATATATTAATTAGCGTAGTTAATTAGGGGGCGTAAAGATTAATAATAAATAGTATAGTATTACAAAGGCGGCTATAAAGGTTTTGAATATAATTGAAATCCTAATAAATTAAGTAATTATCTTCGTCTGTAAGATTTTTTAAGAGTTATTAGAATAGGTAAAAGTCTAATTTAATTAACTTTAATAATTCCTATCGGGTAACTATTATAATAAATAATGAATATAAATATGGCAATCTATATTCTTTAATAAATTTGCTTATATATAGATTTAGCTTATTGGGGGTAGGGTAATATATTATCGGTATAGTATTAAAAGTAATACAATATTAATATATTATTATATTAATAATTCGCTAATAAATCTAATTAAGAGCCTCTCCTAGCTATAATATATTAAAATATTCGAATTTGGTACGTTTCGTTTAGTATTTAATAGCTTCGTCGATTGCGATTTTTATAGTATTAAGCATCTTAAAGCTCTAGATAATGATTTAAACGATTAAATTGGCGCTTATATAAATAATAATGATTAATATACCATAGAATATATAGGGGAGATATAGGGAGGGATATTTATCATAATAAAACTCTTTAAATTACAGTTTACTAATTTAATTAGTAATATAATATAGCAACCGAAAATCAACCTCTTATTAACGTAATAAATAATCTATTCCTCTTTAACAATTATATATATATTACTCAAATACGTAATAATCGCTATTTATTACATAAAGAAGCTCTTAAATCTCTCCTAAGCGGTATTAAAAACCTTAATAGTAATTATATAATAAATATATTTTTAGAAATTATGAAATCTAGACCGTAAATACTCTATAGTATTAGGAGGAGGACTTAACTAGTTAATCCTATTAGCTAATTAATTTAGGCGAATAATAATATACTTATCCTTTTCGTTAAACTCTATTAAATTTATAATATTATTAGGAAGTTATAATTAAGTCTTTTACCTAAGTATTAGAATTAATACCGATATTTCTCGTTATATCTATATATTAGTTACATCGGTATAGGTTTGGGTAATTAGGGCGGCGACCTTTTTATTTTTTTTACATTTAATATTTAATACTATATTCTTATTAATATGAAAAATATAGAATTAGGGGCGCGCCGCTAAATAAATTCGTTTAATAGCCGCCTTTATAGTATTATTGTAATTTATAATGGTTTTTAATAAGGTAGTAACGGTAATAATCTTATAACGAACGTTAATTTAATCTATTAACTAATCGAAGCCCTCCTATCTTTCGTTATTAATAAACTTAAATACGTAGTTAAAGGTATAGGTTAATTTAATTATACTTATTATTTAGAAGAAGGCGAATCCCTTATTATTAGTCTTATATATATTATTGTAAAATTGAATCTATAGGTATTACTTCTAAAGCTTCTTTCCCTATAAATTACTCTAAAAGAGGATAGTCGGTTTAATTTTAGTATTATCTACCTAATTAACTTCGAAGTAGACCTCCTTCTCTATAAATAGCTTTATAATTTATTAGAAAGGGTTATAATTAATGTTAGTATACTTTCTGAAGGTATATCGAAAGTTAATTAATTATTTAATTTTAAAATAAATCCCTGTAAACTTCTTATGTAGTTTAAATGTAATTTAATAGTTATATATATTAGGATAGTCGAAATATTAACCGATAAATACTTTATACTTAATATTAAATACCCTATAGATTAATACGTTTTAGTTAAGAGAATAGGTATATTTATTATAACCTTTTTTCAATTTAAAGGTCTACCTTTTAAGGTTAATCTTTAATACCTTAAAATACCCTTCCTAAGAATAATCCTTTTTAATAATTAAAATAAATCGAAAGTAAGCTTCAAATTTATAACGCGGGCTGTTAATGTAAATAATATTGTATCGAATAGGATTGAAGTCTTTAACTTTATTAGTAGACTACGTTTTAATAACCTTATATCCCTCCTCTTCAATTTATTTAATAATAGTATTAAATATTTCGTTGATAATATCCTATTAAATTGTAAAGACGGGGTAGCGCTCCTCTTCGTTATTATCGGTCTCAATTATCGAAATGTTATTATCGTCGTCGGGGTTATTTAATTAAGTAGAGGTAGGTTCGATTAGGGTAGTGCTTATTAAGGGTTTCAAATTAGGGTGGTCACCCGCGCTACGGTCGTACGCGCCCGTCGGCTAGGTAATTACTACATTAGCTATTTATATTATAATTCACTAGGGAAATATATTAAAAAGTAATGAATTAATCCGTACCGTCGACTAAATAATAGCGTTTTATTAATTTAGCGATAACTAGCGATACGCAACGTAATAAATTAATTAAGGGTGACAAGGGTAATATATAATTCAGTAAATAAAGTAATAGAATAAGGTATAACCTAGAATAATCGCTAAATTAGATTGGGTGGCTAATGTAATACGAAGGGTAACTAGTACGACCCTATATAAATATAATAGGTTGAAATCTAGGAGCTTAGCGGGTACGGTACGTGCCAGATGGGTGCGGGTCGGTCTAGGGGCTTGTAGGGTTAGGGTTATGTATAGGGAGAGAGAGTGGATCACCGTACGGATAGATAATAATGACCGTACAATTAGACTTTCTCTTATTAATATACAACGTCCTTCCCTTCTGTAAAACTCTAAAGCTATTATAAATCTAAATCTTCAAAAAATTTTATACCCCTCCCCTAAACTATTCGAAGGCCCTTTAAACCTATTACTATAATACAGATATAATTACGTAGAATAAACTCGAAAATGAATTAGAAATTTCAAACTTCCCTATTACCCTTAATAGGCCAGTCCTATTCTTTTTAAAATAATACGTCCGGTATTACTACTTCCTTATCCAACTAATATTTTAAAATTCAAAAGAAAATTTAGAGAGATATTCGGCCTAATAAACTTAGTACTTTAATAAATATTAATAAATTATAAAATGTTTGAAATTATAATAATTAATTAAAATGATAAAATTATTATAATTACGTAATTCTATTTACTACTCCTATAAATAATTAACAATTACTAATATCTCTTTATTATAAATCGGGTAATTATATTTTACTAATTTTTTTTTAAGTAGAAAGCTATAGTACGCTTTTAACTATCTACCTCTTAAATTAAGCTGTAACGGGGGCAGCACGGTTAACACGGGTGCTGGTCGTATAGTTTGATTAAGGTTCTATAAAGGAGGGAAAAGTCTATTTGAGATGCGGATCTACCGGCGTAAAGGTTTTTATTAGGGCTACGCACTTTAAGCTACTATAATTAGTAATTATTCTAATTTTGAAAATTAAAATCTATAACCCGGGTATTAACCCTATAATATTACCCCCCTCCCTTCCCCTCTTTACCCCTCCTCTACCTTTCCCCTTACCTACCATTACAATCAGTCTCTTATATATTTATAATTTCTATTTCAATTATAAATTTATATCTTATATTACTAACTAATATTATTGTACCTTCTATTTAATATTATAATTATAATATTAAACGCTAGAGAGCGGTAGGTAATAATGGGTAGTAGGTAATAGTTTAAACGTATATACCTAATTTAGACCTTTAGATTTATATATATAATCCCCTTCCCCTTTACTTTTTATACCTCTCTCTCTTTTCTTCTTTTTTCTAACGGTAATTCAATCTTCTAAAGTAAATAGTATTATCCCCTTCGCTACCTAATACCTATCTTTTTCCTTTAACCCCATTAACATATTTAAATACCTTACATTATATTATCCCTTTTTACTATTTTAGGTTCTAGCCTTTAAACGCCTGCTACCCGCCTTAATTCCTTACTTATTAACTCCCCCTCTATTTACCCTAGCGCCTCGCCTACTAGCCCTCCCTCCTAACGTTTATTTCCTTTAACGCTGGCCTCCCTAACGCCCCTTCTTTAAACCTTGGTACGCTCCTCCCTTTTTATTACTATTCCTAGCCCCCGCTATACCGCCGCTATTACCCCCTCTAATTCAAAGGTTATTAGAAAGTATTAATAAAATGTAAATTTGGTTTTTTTTTTCTTTTTCTCTATATTCCGTCCTTCTCGAATCTCCTCTCCATTATTATTTCGTTACTAACCTCTTTATTACCATCTAATTACAAAGATTTTACTATCCCCTATATTATATGTCTTAATATAGAGCGGGTATACTTTACAGTGCTTAATCGCGCTATATATATAAACTATTATAATAATAGTAAGTGATATAATTAAATATTACCTTTAACCCTATACGTATTTATTATTCAAGAAGCGGCGGAGTATATAATTAAGGCAGTGGCGAGGAATAACTTTAGTTAGTATATAAATATCTAAAAAAATTTGATTAAATTATATAAGAAAGCCTTTATTAGTTAGTATATTACTCTTATCCCTTTCTTTCCCTTTCTATTCCTTCTTTAGAGTATTAATATTGATTTTCTTTTTTTTTTTTTTTTTAACTGCGAATACTTTTATTACATTAAAGCGGCGTCCTCCTTACCCCCCTCCCTTCCGTTGGCGCCGCCCCTTCCTTATAAATTGTAGATATTATAAACGAATATAATAATTCTCTAAGTTAAGATAGATACGTAAGAGTTAAGTAATAATCATAAGCGTAAAATTTAAAAGAAGTAGTAAAATTTAATATTAACATTATTCCTTTTCCTTTTCTTCGTAGCCGATGCTATTACTTTTTATATTCTATAATAAAATATTTTATTAGGCTATTATCAGTAATAATTAAGTTATATTCAATTTCGAAGTAGTTTAATATTATAATATTAATTATTAATTATGAAGGTTCCTAAATCCATTTTATCTATCCTACCTATTTTATTAACACTTCTCTACGCCTTTTATTAATTTAATAATATAAAATTTCCTCTACGAAGTATTCTTTCTCGCTATTGATTATAATAGTTAAGGGTTAGGGGTCGGTAATAATCTATTCTAATAGGGGGTTATTTCGAACCTATTATAGGAAAGTTATGTAGAATTTATTGAAGACCCTAATAGTAAAACCGGTAAATTCTACTATATACAGGTTTAAAATTCTCGAAACTATATATTTAACGTATATCTAATTTAATTTTTTTTAGGGCGTTCGGTTTTAAAATTTATGAAATTTAATTAAACTTTATCTCCCTCTTTCAATATTTCGGCCGGTTACTTCTTACGGTTGGTAAAATATTTATAATCCTATATTAAAATAATTATTATTATTTAACAAAAATCTATAATTTATAATAATTTTATCATAAAGCCTTTTATTCTCTTCTATAAATTTAAAAGTTCGGCTCCTATAAGTTGGGCGGCGACGGTTATAAAGGATTATAGGTAATAACTATAGGTAATGAAGAATGGAAATATTTTAATTATAGCGTTTACCTTATTATAAATTATTAATTACGTAGCGGGGTATTAACGGTCCCAATTACTTTATATATGGTTTATAAAGATTCAAAACTATTTAAACCTTTTAATTTATATATTCTAACTTACCGTCGGTCTAGGGGTAAAATATTGTATTCAATTACTATTATACCCTAAAGAGGTTGTAAAAGTATTTCTAAAAGCTATTAGTCTAATTAAGACCTCTATTACTAATAATAGATCTGGGCTAGCTATAGTAGTATACAAAATATCGTAGGAAAATTTTAACGATTGCTCCTACTTCTATAATAAATAAAAATTTCAAGATTACCGCTTTACTAAGCAGGTCTTTAATAATTAAAAGGTTTATATAGCTTTTTAAGGGTAGTAGGTTAGTAATAAGATTTATTTAGGATCGGTAACGGTTTAAATAGTCCTTTCTTTTAATTTCTCTAATATTCTACCCTTCTATAAATATTGTAATCAATTATAAATTGATAAATATAAATATTTATTAATGGTTAATAGCAATCTTTATTAATAATATAAATTATACTTTCTCTTTTCAAATAACCGAAAACGATTAAATTGTATATCCTTTAAATAAGGCGCGTACGTAGGATATTTTTCTTCAAATCCTTTAATAATATATAGAAGGTAATTACTTCGGTAATAGTTAGGGTCTTAAAAATTTAAACGTAGTTTCCATAATATAGCCTCCCTAAATTATTAATTAAATATTCGTTTAATTATACTTTTAGGTTTTACATTATAGTAAGTAAACTTTAATTATTTTCAATAACTATTTAAAGGATATTTTAATAGATTGTATTTTATTAAGCTACCTTCTTATAGAGCTACTATAAATCCAAATTCTCAAATACTTTTATACCCTCCCTTATAGTTACGGAGGAGGTAATTATACGAACGTAATTTTTAAGAATTTCCTAAGGGATTAATTATATTTCCTTCGCCTCTACATCCCTTTCGTTAGACTTATTTTAATCCCATTATAGTAAAGTGTTAAATAGTATAATAAATTCACCCGGATAGTACTAAATTTCGAAATTTAATTTCGAAAGAAATTTAACCCAATACGCCTAACGTTTAAAAATTTTTTACCTTTCTATAAAATATTTAAAATTTCAATAATCGGTTATAATAAGGAACATTTTATAATTCCTAAATTCTAGCAACTACTCTTTTAAATACCGGACGATTACTAGCATTTCCTGATTATAAATAGGGTAATTATATTCTACTAATATAAACTTCTAAAAATAGTACGTTATAGCCGTCTTTTTACTATCCTTCGTTTAAATAAAAATACCTCCGAATCTATAATTATTATAATCCGCTTCTAAGAATATAGGTAAGTCGGGATTTTATTAGGTAAAGATAAGGGCTTCCATAAATCATTTTTTTAATTACCGAAATATAGAATTATACTTAATAATTTACTCGAAGGGGACCTCCTTCCTTATTAACACTATTAATAGTCCTATTACTATGGAAAAATCTTTAATAAATATATAATAGTAATTAGCGAAGCCTAGAAAGCCCCTTACTCCCTTCTAAAATATTAGTATTTCCTAATTTGTAATCGCTCTAATTCTTTTTAAGTCTATTTAAATACCTACGTTTACTACAACTATAAAACTGAAATACTTTATACTTTTAATAGCGAATCTATACTTTTTAGGATTTAAATAGAATTTCGCTACTATTAACCGCTTTATTACCTTCTAAACTTTCTATAAATAATTTTTCTTCGATTTAAATAAGAAGATTGCTATATTATTTATATAAGTTAAGGCGAAATTGTTAAGGTAATTACTAAGGATATTATTAATATATTATTAAAAAATTACTAGGGTTCTTAATAATTGAAATGATATTATAAACTATTCGAAAAGGCTGTAATGTACATAGAAAGCTATTTTCCCTTCCTCCCCCTCGGTTATTCGGATTTTATAAAACATTTATACTATATTTATCTTAATAAACTATTTGATTTTAATTATAATATAAAAAACGTTTTTAATTAAGGGAAATAGGTAGTAGTCAGCTTTCGTAATAGCGTTTAAAGCTCGGTAGTTGCAATAGAATTATATTCCCCTATTTAATTTCCGGATAAAAAGGATTGGTATTACAGCCGAGGAATTACTAATACGGATAAACCCTTTATCGAGGAAGTTTCTAAATATCTTTTTTAGTATTAAGAGTTTATCCTTTCATATATTATAGAGTAATTTATAAAGGAATAGTAATTCTTGATTATATTTATTTCTCTTTACTTCTACTTTATAGTTAATACTTAAGTAATATAGGTTTACTTTATCGGCCTTTAATTACTTCTATACGTAGAGTAAATTATATATATTAGTAGGGATCTTCTTATTAAATTCTTCATTAATGTTTAAGAACTTTCTTTATATTTCGTAGGTTAACCGTAAATATTACTACTTTTATAACTTCCCTACCGCCTTTCTTTTTAATCCGGTTTAGAATAGCTACGAAAGTAATAGTTAAATAGTAAACGGCTTTTCTAATTTCGGTTATACGAAGGGAAAACCCCTTAGGCGTATATCCTGGATATAGAATCTAATATCCGGCTATTATATATTAGAATTAGTATTTATATAGAACCGAATAAGCTTATATTATAATTAATTATAGTTTTCCTAATATTATAGGGAATTCTAATTTAGGAATTACGTAGGCGTAAATAATTAATTCGTAGCTACAAGTTTTAATTTTAAAATAGATAATACTTTTAATTTTAATACCTTCTATTTTAGTAGAAGTATTTCTAATTTATCTCCGGGGGATTAGGATTACTAGAATTTTCAATTTTTCAACTACCTTTTTATTAATAATAGCGTAGTATTAGCAACCTTTATTATCAAAGGTATAAAATTGATTTTTATTATTAATAGCGATAGGGATTTTAATAATATTTATTTCTATAGGACCCGGGAAGCTTAAAGCTCCCGCCTCCTTACTTAATACTCTTATTTACTCCTATACCCAGCTTTATATAGGAATTATTCTTTTCCCGACGCCTCTAAAGAAGAATCTTCAGTATCTTTTAGTAATAAATTAATATAGGATTTAGTAGTTCTAATATTAACCCCGTTGGGACGTTAGGCCGGCTTATATGTATAATTACTAATTATATACCTACTAATACTATAATATAAATAAAATCCGGTTGATCGCTACTTATTATATTCCTCCTAAGAAATTTATTTAATACGTTTAATATCTTTACTATAATTCTTATTCTTCGTTCTAGTAGCGCCTATTATTATAGGTATATTACTATTAATATCCTTCAAAAATAGGTTTATAGTTTATTCCTATTAAGGGAAAGACTTTTAATGGTAATTAGTAGCCCCCTTATTATTTTCATTAAGTTTATAGAAGGTTTAGCTCGCTGTGAACCTTTAAATAATTTCTTTTAAATTTTCTATATATCGATTATAAATTTTGAATATATAGACCGAAATTAATTAATTTTATAGAATATTAGATATAGAAGTATCTAATTAAGCGAATTGGGATTCGTTCTCCTATATTAACCCTCCTACTTTTATTAAATTCTCTTTAAAGATTAGAAAGAAATCGGCGAAGTTCTACTTTTTAAGTTAGTAGATAATTCGTAAGTAAATTAATATAAGCTACTTTTTATTCTTATTATTAAAAATTAATTTTAGATAATTAAATTAATCAATAGGTTGGTAGGAATTATTAATATAGTTATAGTATTACAATATTTCTACCTTAATTATTCTATTGCTAAGGAGTATATCGAATAATATTAATTGTTCCAATTTATTACTAAAAGTCATTCCTACTACTCTTTCTTCTTTATATATAAAATATAATTACATTAGGAATAAGGAGAAGGTCGAAGTAGACCTATCCTATTTTGGCTACTAGATATTTTTATATTTAGTATTAGGAGTAACAATAAAGGCGGTTTCTTAAGTCGTACCGATTATATTATTAAGGGTAGTAATAATTACGTAGGTAGCCGTTTAGGGGTTATTCTATACTTTTTAAGTAGTAAGCGACGCGCCGACGGCGTTTCTAACAGCGTTAACGAACGCTACGCTAGTAAAAATACTTCTAATAAAGTTATTTCTCTTTTTCTCTATTCGTTAGGCTTTAACCGATCGCGCTACTTCTTCTATATTCGTTATAGTGCGTTACTACCTTTATTACTATAGCAGCAATATATTCCAATCTATTGGTTCCATCGGGTATTAATAGAACCTAATATAATAGTGGTAGTATAATTAATATAAATATTAATCGTATAATTTAATTAAAGTTCTATAAAGGAAGGAAAAATCTATTTAAAATACGGATCTACCGGCGTAGAGGTTTTCATCGGGGCTACGCGCTCTAAGCCACTATAGCTAGCAACTGCTCTGGTCTCAGAGACCAGAGTCTATGGCCCGGGCGCTAGCCCCATGATATAAGCAACCCCCGAAGGTAAATCCACTATAATCAACCTCTAAGAATATTAAGCGTTCGGGGTCCTACTCTATTAGTATTAATATTCAAATAAATAAAATTTTGAATAATTGAAATACTTCTTCATATATTATCAACCACTCGAATAGAACCCCCTTACTAATTATTATTATAAGCGGAGCAGTTATTATAGTAAATTTAAATATAAATATCCAATAATCATTTATAAATCCTAAAAAATTCCGGATTCCCTTCTAAGATACTAAAACGTCCTACTCTAAAGTAACTCTAATTTTCTCAGAGTTTATTTCAATATTTATATTAGCGTAAATAATAAACCCTAAATATTTAACATTTTTAATAGCAAATTAATATTCATTAGGGTCGAAACATAATCTAACATCCCCTAGATATTCGAATACTCTGTAGACCTTCTATATATAGTCCTTTCGAAACCTATTAATAAAAATAAAAACGTTATTTATATATGGTAAAAAGAAATTGTTAAAGAATTTTCATAATATTTAATTAATATATTATTAAAAAGGGGTTAGGGTATTATATAATCCGAAAGGGATTATTAACTATTTAAATAAGCTATAGCCAATTTAAAATATTATTTTATAGTCTTCCCCTTCCGCTATTCGGATTTTATAAAAGGTATATACTATATCTACCTTAGACAATTATTTTATCCCTTTAAATATTTAAAACGTTCTTTAAATTAATAATAGAGGGTATTAATTTACTCGAATAATTATATTAAAGGCCCGGTAATTACAATAAAAGTAAAAGCTTCTACCCAATTTCCGTATAAAGAGGATAAGGGTTCTAATAATTAAATTACTAGCCTATTTAAAACCTTTATTTATTAAATCCTAAAAGATATTTTCAAATATTAAGAATTCTTTTCGAAGTATATTACATAATAGACCGAAGGAAAACAAAAGGTCTCTACCATCCAATCCCTCCTTCAATTCAATTTTTAAATCGACCCTAAACTTATAATCATTAAAGTAATTAATTTCCTACTTCCTAAAGAGAAGGATAAAGTCCTGAAACTCTTTAAGAATAATTTATTGAAATTTTTATTAATCCGGGTTCACTTAAACGCTAAAACCTTTTCAATATCTTTTAGCCGGATAGCAAATATAAATATTACTATAATAATCTATCCTACTTCTTTTTTTATTTAACAAATATAATTAATTAAAGTAATCATAAAAATATATTTAACTCCCTACAACTCTTCGAGGAATAGGGTATTAACTTTAAATCTATCAATATAATTTATTTAAGACCGTATAATACTATACTAGAATCTTTTCTTATAAGGGACTAAATAAACTTAATTAACCATTAATTAAAATTTCCCGAAGATAATTAGGCATTCGAACTCCGGAATTACATATATATTAATTAGTATAATACGGCCTTAGAATTTTATAAGAAAATAGGCAATACCCTGGATAAAAACACCCTTTATAATTATTATAGCGCCCCGGATTTACCGAATTAGAATTAATATAACAGGGATCTAAAAGTTTCGAATGATATTTTTACTAATTATAATATAATATTAATATCCTTTATTAATAAAGGCGTAGAATAAATAAATAAAATTGAATAATAGTGAATATTAAATTTAGTCTTATCTCTATTTACATTTTGAATTCTTCCACTTTATTTAATATATTAAGGGTAAATTCCAATACCCGACTTTACACTAAAACTATTCTTTTCCCTAATTAAATTCGGAATCCGAAATTTCAATTATTGGAAGATTATTATCGAATAATAGGGCCACCTACATGATTTAAATACATATTCCTTTATTTTAAAGATTTACTGCCGGGAAATATAGGTATTTAGTAATTATATAACTAATAATATTACAATAAATATATTATCCTTCGGTATAACGCTTATTTCTTTCTTCCTAAAATACCTATTTAGCCCGGCCCTTTTATGAATTCGAAGAGAGGCCCTTACTTCAAGACCTATAGGTATTAATTATACCTATGAAGACGTTACTATTAGTATTATATCGGATTTTAGAAAGCGAAGTAGAAAGGGATTTATAAATTTAATATTAGGAATTAAAACAACCCGAACCGGTAGTAATAAGGATATATACTTTAGGCCGCTAATTATTCCAATTACTATTCTATAAATAGCTTTAATAAAGGGTTTAAAATTCGGCAGTCTTTTTATATTTATATATAGCATTTCGAAATCACTCTATATATATAAAATAATTATTAAAAACCTCAATAGTAAAGAAATGATTATTGAACTTTTTATTAATAGTACAACGAAGGAACCCCAGCTTAATACAATTATCCCAATTATAACTACCAACTTTCAAAAATTCATCGTCGAAATTAATAAAGAATTCAGAAAAAAAATACTATCCTTCTACTTTATTTTAATAAAATTATTAAAAATGTAATTTTAAGTATAATAAGTACCGAAGATTTACCGGATTTATTCGAATAATTTAATAGGATTTTTATTATTAGAAAAGGTATAGGTAATTTCATAGCCTTCTAATTATTATTATTTATTCATTAGTAAAGTATTAAGGGTTTTAACTTATATAATATTAGGATTAATATATAAATCGGCCTTAAAATCCGTAATATATATTTTACCTAATTTATTATATTGAAAGAGAAAAGTAATAGGTTTACCGTCCTACTAAAAGAATTCGAATAATTTCCGCTAATATAATTTATAAAATTCGCTATGTAATTCGTTATCAGCGCTAAACTTCGCCTTATCCTTACCACTAATATCCGAAGAATCCTACTTAGTAAAGTATATAAACTCGGGCTTTAAAGTAGGCTAAAAGTAAATAGAAAAGGGGATTATAAATTTAACCTTCCCCTTTAATTCGGAATTTACTTATGAAATCCGGAATAAATTACCGAATAGGCTAATAGTATTGTAGGGTACTCCAATATTTCTAATTGCTAGAAGACTATAGGGAGTTTGTATATTAATATTATCGTTATCGTTTAGTACAAAAAAAGAGACTATTCCAATACTAATATATACCGTACTATTAGTTGTAAACTATCCTTCCTTCTAATTAACTAATTAATAATAAAGTAGAATTCAATATAAAAGGATAGTGGAACGATACGTAGGTACTAACCTTATATATATATATATATTAAGGTTCTATAAAGAAAGAAAAGGGGTAAAACGCTACCCTCCGGGTCGTTTGAAAGCTAGAACTTTTATAGCTATATACTCTAATAACTGCCTTATAGCCTAAAGCAGCCGAAGAGGGCTCTAGAGAGCCCGTGCCCCGGAAGCCGTAGTGCCGTGGCCCGGGTCATCTAGAGAAATCCCAATGCCGGCTGCCGTCTTGGCACTCGAGTCTGGCCAACCAGAGCCAGATGCCTTAACGGGCGCCAGTCCCATGACAATAATAAATAATAAATGATAAATAATAAATAATAAATAATAAATGATAAATAATAAATAACAGATAATGAATGATAAATAATTAATGATCAATAATAAATGATAAATGATAAATGATAAATTATGAAGAATGAATAATCAATAATGAATGATTAATGATAAATAATAAATTAGTAGTAATATATAAATAGTTAATAATGGATAATAAGTACCAAGTTATAAGTAATGAATAGTAAATGATAAATAATATATATAACGGATGAGAAATAATGATTAATAATCAATACTAACGAAATGTAAAAATTTTCAAAATAAATACATATATCAATATTACGTAGGACAGATAATGAATCATTATTACCTATAGATCAAAAAGAAAGATAATTATAAATAGTAGATAATATATAATATACTAAATAATAGTAGTATAGTACTATATTAATAGTAATAGACTATTAATAGAAGATTTTAGTATTACGTTCGTAGTAGACCGCTAAATTTTGAGTTGGCACTTAGAGAATCTAGCATTGCGTTCGTAGTAGGCCGCCAAAGTTTGAGTTGGTACTCAGAGGAATCCAGCTCTAGACCTATAACAACTACGCTTCAATAGTTTCTACCCGGCGACCCGGAAGACGATATTATTATACTATATTAGTCATCGCTAAATTCAACGACGGTGAAATTAAACTATATAGCGTTAACATATTATAGTAACTTAATTATAAAATCTATAGGGGTAACGATATATTGTAAGAAGAAGTAAAGTCTTACCGCAAAAGGATTAATTTATCAAACTATATCTCGAGAATTACCCGGCTAAATAATTTCTTTACTATCAATAAGCAATTTAAGGGCAATAAAAAGCTAACCGACCGTTACCTTATCATTATGAAATATTTATAGCGATATCTATTTAAATACTCCGATTTAAATATTAAATTGGGCGGTACTCTCCCTGTTAATACCCCTATCCTTCTACGTATATATAAATACCTTCTTTACTAACGATATCCCCTTAAAGAAGAGTGTTATAAGCTATATTATATTCCTTACTTATAACCCCGTCCTTTCGAAGTTCAAATAATAGAATTTCGTTACAATTAGTATCTTAGAAATAGAATTTACCAATTCAATAATCTTAATTAAAGCTTTCAAATAGGTTCGAGAAATATTAGATGATTTAAATATAAACTTAAGCGTATATAAAGTTCATAAAGTATTATATATAGATGATAAGAATAGTGGAAATTGGGTATTCACCCCTAATATATTAGTTAGAAATCGATATATCGATATACAGTCTAAATAGTTAAGGTATTTGCAATTGAGTACTTACTAAGTAATGAGATGCCGGCTGACAGTTTGATAAAGCTATTAAAGCTACATAAGTATGCTAGATTTATCAAATTGATAGGTATGGTCTAGAATAGAGTTCCCTAGGCCTAAATCAATACTATAAAAGATATTACGATGTAAATAGTATACAGAAGTTTAGATATTTTTTTAACAGTCTTCCAGTTTATAGGGTGTATTAGTAGGTCCCGGGTAGGCATTTAGGTATAACCCCACTCTATGCCCTACCTAAACCGCACCGTATCGAGCCTTCCAGATTCGCCAGTCTTCCTCCTCTTTCCTCCTCTATAGCATACACTCAATCAATCGCACATCGCTTGATCTCATTAGCATTCGTAATCCCACATATACTTATTAATTATTAAATCTTACTTCGCTTTGATATTCCTTGAATTTCTTAGTAAAACTTTTACTTATAGTTTTACTACGCTTATTAATATAAATCATCGGCTAAATAGTATTAATACCGTACTAATATGATAGTATCGTAAATATTGCTAATATAGCTATTACTATCATAAATATAATAATTATAACTGATATCCCTAATTTTATAACTATTATAGTCCTTATGAGAATGAAAGTAGGTAAAATCCGACGGAAAAATATATTTACTATTATCTTCCGAATTATTAATAGGATAGGTATATTCTTTAAAAATAATTCTAAGCGACGATGGTTAGTAAGGAGTATATTATAGCTCCTTCGGATCGTCAATTAAATGTACTATTCCTTTATATCTTCCGCTGGTAGTTTCAGAATTTAGAAAAGTTTAAAATAATCATTTAGGGTCTATGGAATATAACGGCGCTAATACAGTTAACTAATCCTCGGATTGGCCAAACTCTAATCCATCCATTCATTCCCAGTGTTATTGTCATTATGATTATTATACCTGGCGTTTAGCTTATTCCCTTCTTTAACGAACGGATTTAATCTTCATTTTCTGTACTTGTAACAGTACCTTTGCTCTATATATAGTTAGTAATGGAAAGTCATCATATTAATCGGTTCTTGAAGGTTATTAATGGTCTTAAGAATTTCTAAATTATGAGCATTAGCCGGCCGTCGTACCCTTGTAATAAATTGAGTACTTGTAATTAAATTTGTAGTCATTTTATAATATAGGGTATCAATAAGTATATAGGTTATATTCTACTAAGAATTGATATATATTTGTATTTCTTGTCAAAACATTTAATAAGTTATAAGAGATTGATAACTTGGCCGGTAGGGACCTTTGGTATCTTATTCATTGATAAAACTCTTGTTAAATCTAAAAATATACGGCTCTTATCTTTCAAATACCAGTTCAATTTATCGATATTAAACCGTATTGATCCGTATTTGGAAGGTCGGTGTCGTTTTCGAGCTCGGTTTGTCTATACTCGATATTTGTTAACTCTAGAATTCTAAATAGATCATCTTAATAGATGAACCTTATATATAAGTTAATGATTAGAATTGTTCCAACTAGAAACAAAAAACCGACCTTGGTCAACAGTATTATTATCAATTTCCTTCTAACTATCAAAGGGTATTATAAGGTTAGATATTGGAACATTATTGTCGTTATTATTGAAAAGAGGTTTAAGATTAACATGTTCGGTAGTCGGTGATTTGGGCTGCTATGTGGTTGGAGATTTTGATTGACGCGGTGCTATTGGTGATTTTGGATAACGAGTTTACTATTATTATTACTTGGAGTAAAGATAGATTCTAGGCATTGGAATTCGTCTATTGCAAATGATAATGAATTTCGGCGCTTTGTTAATAATGACATTCATTTCAAAGGGGTTGCTTTTGAATATAGGTTGGCGAAATATCGTTTTGCCGATTTGGGGTTTAATTTCCTAAAATCAATAAATACGGAAGTTGTTATAGAGTTAACTTGCTGACACGCACCAAAAACTTACAGGTACGCAACCCCACCAGAAGACTGGGGCAATCCAGCTAATAACACTTAATATCGTAAATCCCGTTTTTACCCGCAAAATCTCGTCTTTTCAATATACGCAATATTTCCTCTATTTCGCTTTTTCTTATATAGCTATTTACCTAGCGAGTTTTGAACCCTTCAATTCTATGAAAAGAATCACCGAATTGGCGTTATTAGATTGGCGCTATTAGATTCACTTGTTTTTAAAGATCAAGATTTATAGGGTATTTATAGGGGATTTATTGGATTGACCCACTTCAAGATATTGAAAATCACGATTTTTACACCCAAAACAATATAATCTACATATTAGCTGTCAGATCCCGAAAGTGCGTACTTGTAAGTTTTTGGTGCGTGTCGGCAAGTAAATTCTTATTGTATAGATGAATATTGATTTTGAAGTAAATTATCCGGAAGATTATTTAAATTTTGTAGGGCTATCGACTATAGATACGTAGGTATATACTTCTCCGTTCTAAAAAGATTATAATTCATTCCATTCTATATACTTTATAGATATACGACGGGTACCTACTTTACTACAATTATTCATTCATGATATATCGTATGAGTATTAAATAAAATTATCAATGGACTAAATTATTATTATTATATAATTAACGATATCGAACTTTGATTTATTGAGTTCTATTTCGTCCTGTCCATGAAATATCCAATAATGGAATCTTACTTTGTATATGTACTTGAAACTATGGAGTCTATACATAATATACTACGTATATATAATTTCTAAAATCTTTGAAATATACAAGTATTAATGTTCCGGGTCGCCCGGCAGAAACTACTGAAGCGCAGCTGTTATAGGTCTAGAGCTGGATTCCTCTGAGTACCAACTCAAAATTTGGCGGCCTACTACAAACGTAATACTAAATTCTTCTAAAAATCAAAAACTAAACTTTAGTAATGCACGGGACATCGCGAACGGAGCTGTGTAATTTAATTAGTGAGAATCGAGAGAAGGAGACGAAGAGGGAATTTACCGGCCTTAAGGCAAATCGAATGGGCTATTGGCTGAACTTAGAAACGCTGATTTCTAATCGAGGAATACCCCAAAACGAATAACAATAACGGCAATCGACTCAAAAGGGTCGTTTACATCCCCTACAATATTTAACAACGTACGCAATAACAGCGTTATATTGTCGTTGCCGATAGATATATCTAAAAGCGTTAGTAAACTCGAAAATAGTATTTACAACCCGCTCGTAGGGATTTTACTATATAATAACCCCGAAGCTACATTCACCGAAAAGAACTTAGGAAAAACGTAGGAAAATAACGAAACAATAAGAATATTGATCGCTAAAGTAAATAAATCCCCGGACTATAAAACTATTTCAGTTAAAAATTATTATTAAATTTGAAAATTCTTTTTTAAATTCGTGAAAATTCGTATTAGAAACAATATATCTATATAATTCAAGGCTAATAAAGCTAGTAATAATTAATTCGTTATTGAAAAAGACTTTAATAACCTAGAAAAGGAGATTATATAAAAATTGAAGAAAAGCGCTTACGAAGCGCCGAAGAAATAAATTAATATTATAATATAAATTATTTAAAGTAAAGGTAATATTACCTTCTAATACTTACCTACTACTATTATTGAAAGATTCACCCCCTTAAACCTTAAACGTCAATTTTACTATTAAAGGAATTATAATTATCTTTAAATTGGTAAATTAATTAAATAAAGATACGAAGGAAGTAATAATTAACAACCTAACATCAAAAAAACCGGACGTAGTAATTTAAATAGCTACTAAAATACCTATATTTGGAAGTCATATTATGATATTCAATGAATTCACCCGCAATTAATATTGGAAATATTGAAATAAATTAATACAATCCTTAATACAAAAGCTATTATTACTATAAATATACTAAGTATTTTGATTCGAGGAATATTTTAAGCTACTATTAGTAAATATAGTAATGTAGAAATATTAATGTAAGCTATAAAGGGAAAAGAATAAAGAAGTAGTTATTATAAAAATTAAAGAATGGAAGAAATGGATTGAGGAAAATAAGGGATTACTCTTAATAGAGGTTACAATAACGAAAGCGGTAATCTCCCTCTAAAGAAACTTCTTTCTCTAGGACGGGTAAACTAAATTTAATAATACTTTAAATATTAGGAAATCGGATATACAATGAATATTACTATGAAGAGGACGCCTACGTCCGTTATAGTACAACTAAATATAATAGAGATCGTTTTAATAAAATAAATTATCTTTCGAACGAAAATAGTTTAATAATTTAATATAAATTATATAGGAAACCTAAATATTATACTTTTAACTAATACTTACTTCTTAAAAAGGTAATAGTAAAGGTATTTGTGATTTATATCAAAAGATTTTATATATTTACCCCCTATGAGAATTTAATTGAAGGAAAAGTATCAAAATTAGTAATAATAGTAGAAATAAAAAATATTAACTTTTTTAACGCCACTCCTATTTTTTTTATATATTGTATTACAATTCTAGAAAATTGTGTTGAAGGAAAAGGAGAAAGTGAATAATTAGAAAAAATATCGGATTGACCTCTTACCTGAAATCAATAGTTTGAAGTTTCATAAATATATTTATATATTTTTAAAATATCAAAGTATAATACTATTCTAATAATATTATCTTGATATATTTAACCCTTACCAGAAATATAATCTCTACCACAACTATAGTTAAACGAGAAGGAACCCTATCCTAAGATAATTAATGATTTATTTAAAAATACGTTATTAGAACGTAGGGAAATGATATAAAAGGAGGAAACTATTGTTCGAATAAGAGGAGACTTATATAATATTATAGCAATTTAGGAGCTGCGTAAGAATTTAAATAAAGATATCTACCGTTTAAAGAGTAAAAGATATTTTAAGGTAAATTATTTAGAGAAAAGGAGGGTAGCGATATATATAAATAAGAAGTAGAAGTTTAAAGGTTTAAATTTCCATTCGGGGAAGGATTAAATAGTAATAACATTTAAGAGTTTTCGGGAATTAGCAATTATTTACTCTATTTACTTTCCCATTTTAACGTAAGGAATATTAAAATATTAATAGAGGTTTCCCCTCTTCGAATTCCTTGAAGTAAAACCCTTAGTAAAATATTAAATCACCGTCGGGGATTACAGCCTCTATTATTCCAATTGGAATATAGAAAATACAAGTAATCTAAGGGCTATGAGGTTTCTAATATAAGTACGAAGGTAATAATTTAATTTATTAACCTCTTAGGGCAATTTAACGAAACTAAATAATATAATATATAGAAAGAGAAATAAAATAATTAATTATATATTTTTACTATTAGCGATAGGGGCTAAATTTCAAAATATTTAACGGTACGAATGAATTAATTTAAATTATTGCTTTCAAGAATTTAAAATCTAAATAAGAAAGAAAAGTAGAAAAACGGAAGAAGAAGGAAGCTATTATTAAAGTTTAATAGAAATAGAGAAGGTAAGGGATATAATAGAGAAGGGAATATCGATTCCGGATAGAATCGAAATAATAGAAGAATCTAAATTTGTTTCCAGTAGGTTCGATAGAAAATATATTTAATATAATAAAGGAATTCGTCTTATATTAAAGAAGAGGTCGGGGGAAGAAAATAAATTAGTAGAATTTAGATTATAAAACGGTAATAAAAGAAGTAAGGAGGAAATATTAAATATAATTTAGGAATTAAATACCTTTCAATTGAAAGAGTTTATAGATGTGTTTATAGTAAAGAAATATCAAATATTGAAAGTTTAGTAAGCGAAGTGGCATAAAGGCGTTACAATTATATAAAAAAACCTTAATTAATTTTGATTATTAAAGCAATAAGCGCGAACCTAAAATTACGATTTAATGGACCCTCCCAAGTTCCTAACCTTTAAAATATATAAAGGGGCAATAAAAATTAATACCTATAGCGGTGAGGCCAAGATCCTTACCAATTATTTTTTCCTTAAGGTAAAAAACCCTACGGACTATTTACTAAATTAAACCCAATTACTAAATAGTAGTAAATGGATAACTATTAATAAATCAATTATAGGAGAAGATATTCGGGATATATTCTCGCAAATAGCGTTTAATAAAATACTAAATATTAATTATTATTCAAATAAACTTTTAAAAGTATATAGGGAACTATTTAAATGGACTATAACGGACCTAACGGCCGCAAGCCTCCGGCTCGGATATTTCTCCTAGTAAATTAAAGATATAAAAGTAATTATATTCAAAAACCTAAGGAAAACGTCGTTCAATTAAAATTCGCCGGCGTATAAAAATTTATATTATTACTTAATAATATTAGAAAAATCCTTTAAACTTTAATCGTTAAAAGGCTTACGTAGGCCGTAGAAAAACTCAACCTCTTACTAGGAGGTTAAATAAATAACTGAATAAACCGTTCGACCGAATTTACTATTAGGGTAATAACCGATATAGTCTATATAGCGTAGAAACTCAGGATTATAATATTCCTAATACTCTTTAATTTAAAAAGCATATTCAATACAGTAAATTATAGACAATTTTTATATATTCTATAGGAAACACGATTCCTACGTTAAATCCTCTACTAAATAACAAGTTTCATGAACCAAAGAAGGGATTCCCTCTTCTTTAATAATAAAACCTTTAACTTATATAGAATTACCGTAAAAATCCTTCAAAATTCACCTTTCTCCTTTATTCTATTTATTTTCTTTATTATACTACTATACCGAAAATTAATTATGATCCAAAATACTATTACTATTAATTTTATGAATATTATTAATATAGTTACTATAATTTAGATTATGAAAGAGAATTACTAAACCCTTCAAATAATATAAAAGGAAATTTGAGATAAAAAAACATGAATAGAATTTGAAGTAAGTAAAATAAAATTAATATATTCTATATGAACGAAGGTACTAAAAACGGAAACTCTCTAATTTAAAAACGTTATCCTATGATTAATAGAATTGATAAAATTCCTTAAAGTATAACTAAACTGTAAATTCAATTAAAAACTTATATAAATGTTATAAAGAAAAAGATAGTTACTTAAATAAATATATTCATAAAGTTAATAATAAAAATTTAAAGTTATTCTTTAACCTAAGCGAAGGAGATATATATTAAATATATCTATAATATAATTATATAGAGAATTTTCATCTTCTACCAACTTATTGAAATTTATAATAAACTGCGAAGGATTGCAATTAAATTAACTAAATCCTATATTGAATATTTAAAATTCGTTACTAAGGTATATAAAGTTACGTTAATTAAAAACTTCGAAACGGAAATATTCTATCTACTATTCGACCTCTATATAAATAAAAAGGTCCGGGCCTTCGAGAAGAAGCTCGCTTATATAAATTGAACTGAATTCGACCGAAGGAGAGTAACCTAAATAACTAATTATATCTAAATAAGAAGGGTAAAAGGTCAATTACCTATTAATAAATTAGAAACTAATATTATTGAAATTGAATGGGCCGAAACGTAGGCGCCGATAAAAAAATTATCAATAATCGTAATTAAGCCTCCTTCTAAAATAGGGATATTACTACTTCTATTATAAATACCGAAATTAATAATTATTAATTAAGAGGAAAAATTGGAAAACGTGATATAAGGAAAGTAGATATCCTACTATAGTTACTAATTAATGGTAATAATAGAAAAATTAAATCAATATTACATAATTTACTATCGCCGACCTTACGCCTAAATTTTTATTATAAAGCTATCAAGCGATATACTATCTTTATCCAACAAAAGAATAAAAGGGCACTAAAAATAAAAGAAGAGGAATTATACCCCTTAATAAAAGCGAAGAACTCCCTTTTAATCCAAATAAAAACGGAAATTATCGGCCTTAAGGCTTCCCTCTTGAAAAAAGGGTCCCGAATATTATAATACCTATTTATTCAAACGGGTTTAGGAAGGAAATATTCGTCTATTTATTCGCCTATTCAATGTTCAATTACTACTAAATAGGGTTGGAAATATTTAATGTTATTAGTTAACTGATAATATAAAAGGAATTCTAAATAACCTTAAACAAAAAAGCCTGAGCGAAAACCATACTATTATAGGCATTAAAAATGAATAAATTAAATAAATACCAATTAATAATTAACTTAGAAGGAGAGTAGTAAAAAGGATCTGTATAGTATTCCTAAAGCAGATGAATAGATATTTAACTACAATATTGGAACGAAGGAGTAGGGAAATAGGAATATTAATTCTGTTAGTTAAAAAATACTATTCAAAAGCCTATAATATAATAGACATTTAATTAAATAATAAATAATTGTAACGAAGAGTTTCTTATAATAATTCTAATATGTAATTCCAATTTAAAGTAATAATATAATACTATTAAATCCAATGATTGTTAAAAGTAGAGCAACGTCTAGGAATATCAAAGGCTATAGAACTACCTATGATAGAACTTCTATTACTACCACCAAAATTAAAAGAAATATAAAAAGAGGCGACCGAATTACCACCACTACTAAAAATAATATAAATAAATATAACTGGATTATTACTACCAAATCCGGAAACGGAGCGACCGGAAGACGCTATATTATTATTAAAATCAAATAGAATATAAATCGGATTAATAATAATAATAATAATCTTATTTCCTAGTTATATATATAGCGCTATATTAATATGGAATCCTTCTCTAAGTTTTCTAAAGGAAAAAACCGTTCGGCGTTAAAACGCTATTAGATAAAAACTTCTAGCTCTATTTTGGTTATAAAATATTTATAATACTCCTATTTTATTTACTATTATAATAATTCTTACCTACTATTATACTAAATAATCCGTTTCGTTTTTTACTAGATTTATCCTAATACTAAAATAGCCAAGAACCCCTATTTTAGTTTTATTCTCCGCTATTAATCCTTTACTTTCTCCCCGCTTTTCTATCCCTTCCCTAAACTCTACTTCTATTTATATAAATATAAAGGGCTCCTATATTCTTCTATTTAAATTCCTTCCCAGCCCCCTTTTTTATTTCCTTTTTTTTCTCCTTTTCACCTATTTAATTATAACGCCTATTAAATTTAATCATTCTCCTATCAACTTCGGTATGAATAATTATATTTCTTCGTCCGATATTACTTTCCTAAATCCTTCTTTATCCTTTACCTTCATTCCTCCGGCCCCCTTAAGCCCTACCTTTATTGACCCTAAATAAATCCCTCATATATTCTATATTAATATTTCGCTCAATTTGCATTAAAGCTAGTAGATTCCTCCTTCGTCCCTTTCTTTTAATTCCTATTAATTAATTTACATAATTCTATTTATAATATCCTATACCTTTACTATATTTGAATATTCGTAAATTATATCATTATTACTAATACTGTTGAGAGGGTATTTGAACGTTGTGACAATGATATGTGTCTAATTGAATATGTATAAGAAGACGCTCCAGGAAGAATCCCGAGCAAGAAGCTTGCGTACAGCCAACTAACTTAAGGCACGCAAACCTTATCTAATTTATAAAACCTATATATATAGGTAGCCTCCCGTAGGAGCAATACATTCAATTAAATACACCCGATTGGCCGGGAGCGCGCATTATACAGTCAAGTGACCTAATAGGTAATGACGCTAGTAATACCATTCTAATATTAAATCTCGGCCGCCAAAACGAAATACTACTATCCTTAGTAGACTAACTAATATATATATATATATATATATATATATAAATACCCTTATTTCTTTCGCAATCTCAAATTCCTTCCGTAAGCGGGGGTACGCATTACAAACTTCTCCGTTTCATCTTACTCACAAAATAGACCTTCCTTCCTTTTTTAACTTTAGTTTTCTATAGTCCTCCCAAACATTCCTAATATTCTACGACTAATTCTTACGCATTCCCTATCTCCTTCTCAGGTAAATATTTATTATAATTATAACTGTAGCTAATCTACTTTACTAAATACTTTCGTCTTCCGTTTTTCTCATCCTCCGCGTAATTTAAAATAATATCTATCTCGTACTCGTTATGTAAACCGTTTTAATTATCGGTAATTGGACTAAAGTGAGGTTGGGTCCGGCTAAACGGGTCTTCTTCGAGTAGTACCCGTTTAAGGTAGGCTATAGAGATAACGGGGTAAACTCCGGCTATTTCGGGAGGTAAATTTTGTCATGGGGCTAGCGCCCGGGTCATGGACTCTGGTCTCTGAGACCAGAGCAGTTGCTAGCCACAGTGGCTCAGAGCGCGCAGCCCCGATGAAAACCTCTGCGCCGGTTGATCCGCATCTCAGATAGACTTTTCCCTCCTTCATAGAACCTTAATCAAGCTATACGACCAGCACCCGTGTTAACCGTGCTGCCCCGGTTACAAATTTAAGTAGTAAATTAAACTACGAATTTAATTAATAATCTTAAAAGGGCCGGTTCGTTACTAGGAGTATTTCCGAGAAGGTCGCCCCGGTAGGTAATAGTTTTTATATAATTTGAGAAATACCTTATCGCCTACAATACAGGACTATTATTTATAACTAATATTATATTACTTTAGCAATTACGAATATTATAACCAATTAGGCTTCTTCCCTAAAACCTTCCCTTAAAGTAGGGAATTCTTGAACTAAATTCGGAGTTTCCTTTCCTATAATTACGTCCATCAGTCCGAAGAGTTTAAAGCCGAAGAATTATTCGTAAGGGGACGATTTAATTGGGTCGGAGTAAGTACTATTCATATTTTATCAAAGGTTAGGCAACGCCTCTACCTAATTGGACTCTAGAAATATAAAATAGTAGAATTATATTGTAATTTCTATATTCCAATTCCTACGCTCAATATACTATTACTTTAAGGGTAGTATATAATAATTATTAAAAGTTTAATACCTATTACTTTCTTTATACCCTTCTATATTTAAGATATAAATTTACAGTCTCGGTTTAATACAATACCCTAGGGAAGACCCTAATTGCCTAATATTAAGTCTCGTATTAATATTATACCCTAACCTTCTATTATATACGTTAAATACCCTAGGATTAACCTACATCACTTAGAGAAATAGTAGGAAATTAGTATTAGGGTATTGAAAAAGTTGTAACCGGGTAAATACTATAGAGTACCGGATCTGAGAATTTTCAAGAGGTTAGTAATGAAATTAATAGTTATTATCTTTATAAGTAATATATATTTAAGGTTAACCCGTTGGTAATTACCAACAGTAACTTTTCTATCCGTATAATTAAATTGATAAATTGGGTAATATTAAATATATGCTATAATTTAATACATTTTTCTAATTAATATATAATCTTTTAGGTTGTAGAATATGTAATTTCTACCGAAGTAGTACTTTTTATTATATATAACTCTTAATATTATTACCACTATACTTTTTGGAATATACAACCTTCTAATTTTATTGATTAAATTAACGTTATATAATAATCCGTCTATAATTTCAAAGAGGTATCTAATATATAAAATAACACTATCGACTTCGGTAGTATTAACGTAATTCTTAAACTCTATTATAATGGCGCTAAACTTTATATCCTATTTATATATATTATTAAACTATACTTTAATCGCTACTTCTATTTACGCTTCTACTCTTATAAAGTATACTTCTTCCTTAATAAATTATATATCGTCCAAAACGGGAATTGTATTCGACTAATCCTCTTTATTTTCTTTAAATAGAAGCCGGCTCAATACATCCAATACGAAATTAAATTTCCTAGCGATATAATATACCTATATATTGTACTACGAAAAGTGGATTAAAGTGTTAATTAGACGGCAATTTCCTCTATCCGTAAATAAGGTATCGAAAATAATTTACTTAGAAATATCTTTAATTGCGAGATAATTTATAAGTATAATAATAAACTAATTACAGGAGTAAGTTAATATATATAACTATTTAGTTACCTAAATTAAATAGGCTACTTCTATTTCGGATAGGCCGTAACGTATCTCAACCTTACTAAAGGCTTTACTAAGAAATAGAATAGGTAAAATATAATTCGTTAGAATTATAATTCCTAATACCTGATAGTAGCCTTCCTTCAAGTAATACAATATTATACTATATCCCCTTTCTAAAGAGCCGTCGATTTATAAGAACGTTTATTTATCGGGGTTTAAATAATATAATCTTATATTATTGTAAATAACCTTCTATATAGCTATACAAACTCCCTTTTCGGGTTTAATAGGCTCGTAGAAGGTTTTAATATAATAGTTAACTCGTTTAGCTAGGTTACCGGCCACTATTACCCCTATTTTCCGTCCTTTAATTAAAAGGTTAACTTTCTTCTCCTATAGGGGTTTAATTATTCTAACGTAATATAGGATAGAGTAGCGGATAAACCCTAACACGCTTATATATCTCTTTAAGGATTTTAGAGTATTAGGCAACTCTAAATTCCAGAATATAACTATTCTCTCATTTATTATTAATAACCCTAATATACTTACTTTAAATCCAGATAATTCTATATTCGGGTAAGCAAGATATAACTTCTTTAGGGATAATATAATATTCTTTAATATAAATAAACCGAATACTTACTTCAAATACTTAAAGTAATCCTTAATTATATTAGAGAAAATGATAATATTGTTAATAATTACGCGGTAGAACATTAAAAACGTTACTAATAATTAACTTATAAATCTTTATATATATATTAGGTAATTTCAATAACCTATCAACGCAATATTAAAATATTCTAATCCTTATAGGCTAATAAGGGTAAGCCAATCCCAGTACTATAACTAAACGCTAAATTAATAGAAGAAAACCGTAGTATTAATAATAAGTATAAATTTCTTATCTTTAAGGGACGTAATAACCTCGGACTATAATAATAGAGGGTAATTATTTAAAATAGTAATTTTATTAAAGGCTCGACCGTCTATTACAATATAGCCTTTTTACTATCCTTTAACGGTCTACTATACTACGAAAAATAAATAGGTAAAAAATATAATGTAATTAACCTAATCTTTTTTTCCCTATTTATATAATAAATTAAATATTTAATTTAATACCTCCCAGTCTTTTTTATTTAGAGGGTAGGATTTGGCTCGAATATACTAATTTTACTACCCTTCTACTAATAGTATATATATTGTATCTATTTCTTTCATTGAAATAACGCCTCTTTCCCCTTACAAGAATAATAATTTATTTGATATAATGTACGAATGTTAAATTTTACGTATATATATAAATACCTCTATCGGTAACCTTTTCGGGCAAATTTTCGGAAATCTTAAATCCCACTATAAAATATTTTTCCATATTCGCCTTTAATAATAATATTTCTATATCTACCGTTCTGTCGGCTATTTCGGTTTTTTGTATACTATATCCTCATTCTCGAATTGTATAGCAAATTCTATTAAGATTTCTTTATTTGTTATATCGTTAATATAATTATCTTTTCCTGTAAATACCTTTGATAGGAATTACTCTATTTCAATATTATAATTAGCCTCGTCTACTATATTAAATACTCGGATAATAGGAATTTTAAATTCCTATTCAAACGGAATTTCTATTTATATAATAGTAGCTAAATTTATAAATATTCCCTCGGCTAATATAAAATATCCATTATTAATAACTTTAGTAATACTATTTATCTAGAATTTCTTTAGGATAATTAATACGCCCTTAGTAATATTACTAATAAATATTAATAGAGGGTATATTAAATTTATTACTGTATTAACTACTACGATATACTTAGAATTCAATATAAAACTTCGTCCTTTAGGTAGCAGCTTATATTAAACTAGAATATATCCGGATTAACCGGGTATAATCGTAATCTTCTTAATAGTAGTAATTTTACGGAGGTATAGCTTCGAATTAGCTTATACAATAAAATCGACCTAAAAGTTATTAAAAATTTAGAATATAATCCTTTCCGACTTATAATCCGTATTAGTAATATATAAATATAGAAAATTATTACTAAATAAAACGTTAGGTTCTAATTTATCAATAACCTATACTCCCTTTATAGATTTTATTAAAATAGGATTACCCTTCTTATCGAATCCTTCGAAATAAATTTTAAAAGTAGCTTATTCGGAGATACTAACTGATTTTCTACCTACTCCCTTTACTTTAATATACCTTATTTCGACTATATATTCTAAAATCTTCAAAAATCACCTTCTAATTAAGGTCCTACCGGTACCGGGATTTATATATACTTTAATTAAGTAGTTATTTAATTTTAATTTTGCATTTACCTATATATAAATATAGTTAAAAATGGGATCATTACTAATATTAATAGTAATCGTTATTATATATACTTCGCGAATCTTTAATAGGGATATTAATTCAATAGGGGTCGGTATAACTCGGAGGACGGAGATTAGGTTTTTTCCCATCAATCTTCCTTCTACTACTAATTTATATCTTTTAAAATACTTAAATAGTATATTATATAATTCGTATCGGTTCTTATAGTATTTATATATTCGTTATTCAAATACTGAAAGTAATAGGGTTTTAAACCTTTTAATTTTTGTAGCGGATAGAAATTTGTAATAAGTTCGGTACTACTTTTTATATTCCTGTATTTTGAAATATTTAGAGTATCTACGATATTTCTTAGCTAATTCTAAAATAAGGTAGGCGGTTACACTCTCCATAGAATTTATATCGGAATTTAATCCCTTATCTTTATTTTCTCTAATATAGTAGGTTCGATTATATATTTTCCTATCGTAACTAAAATTTTAGTTGCGATCGCAACTATAGTCGTAATAGTAATGCCGGCTCTAATCCTAATTTATATTGGTATTACCGGACTTGTTATAATCATAATTATGATTATAATCCCAATTCCTATTGCAATTATAAATTTTGATTTTAATTATAATTACTATTAAGTTTATTATAGGGATGGGAATTATTATTTAGCCGGTTACTTCTCCTATCGTCCTACCTGATAATAGATATCAATATAGTCCGAAAGTTGGCGATTAATTATATATAGTTAACTAAAGATTTGCGTTCGATAGGCGCTCTTAAGAATTATTTTATTCGAAAATCTATATTCAATTAAATTTATATTATTACACTGTATTAATTTTTATTACTTTTAATTAGAATATCTATTACCTTAATGGAGTATATTTATTTCTAAATATAATAAGTAAGGGTACTATAACTATTAATAACGTTTCGAAGGTAAAATCGGGTTCTAATAAATTTAACGGTAATTATAGCCCAATCTAGGAAAAAATGGCTAATTAATCGGTCTAATAATTTATAAATACTCTTTTCTTTCGGACTAAATTTAATAATACTATCTACTTCTACTATTTACCAAATATGCGCCGTACCCGCCAAGTATATATAAAACAAACGTATAAATTATTTATTTATTCTACTTATTAAGTACCTCTATTTTATATCGGTAGTAAGAAATAATATTTATTCGCGAAATATATAGATATTGATATACGAAATATATTCACTATTATTAATAACGTTTAAATCTTCAAGATTATAATTATTGAAGTCGAAACTTCTAATATTTTTTTTACCTAATTTTCTCAAAATCTTTATTATTACTATCGTAGCTACTTCTATACTATCGTCTACTATAGGGGTTTAGTAGGCTACTTCCCCCTCTAAGTAAATTAAATGGATTATTTCTATTTAAACATAGCTTAGGTAATTTATAACCGATTAGAATATAAGGAGAACGACCGTTACCGCTACCTCCGCTACCGTATAAGGAATTTAATAAATTTAGTAGTTCCCTTCCGTTACTAGGGTAAAATAGATTATTACTATTATAAATCGTTTCATTATCGTTTAATATTTATTTAGGCGCAAAATCGCTTATAATGATAATAGGTTTAATTAGAGAGCTTGTAAATAGAATTATACCGGGTCTTCGAAATTAGTAGGATATTTAAACTTATATTAGAAGTAGCGTTAGTATTATTTATAATGTTAGGTAATTTTATTAGGGGTAAATTCGTTATTTAAGGGGGGGTGAATTAAGTACGAATTATATTAATAACTACACGTAGGTTTAGTAGTATAGTAATTATCTTAAGCTCAATAATTGCGTTAATCTTAAAATCAATTTTAATGAATAAAATATACTTTTGGAAGGGATTAATTAGAAACACAGTTTTATAATAAATTTCTTTACGTATACTTTCCATAGAAGCTTAAAAGACTTACGACTTTCCTTTAGTAATTCCCTCCTTTTTAACGGATATTTTTCCTTTAGTAATAATTTTTATTAAATGAATATATATTATAATCTTTAAAGGTATATTGAAAATACTATTAGTAATGTTAATAGTTATTCGGGCGGATAATTTAAATAAAATAGAAAGACTTAGGTTTTCTTGTAGCTAAACCTAAATAGGATTAGGAGGAGTATGAAGGTTATTAAATAATCCTTTTAATACTTCTTCTCTAATTTCCTTTATTACCTCGGTACGAATACTATTAACCTAATTTATAATATTCTTTATAATAATTTTAATTATTTCCTTTTATTAATTAGCAAACTTTTCAATAGTATTATTCAACGTTACTTCTAGATATTTCTTTTAAATATTAATTTACTTATTTAGAGCCGTCTAAGAATTACTATTAATTTCGCAACGCTATATATCATTTATTACTTCGTTCTCCTTATTTAATTAATTAATTATCTCCTTAATTTTCGTTACTTGTCCAACTAGTATGTTACCGATATTTTTGGTTTACCTTACAAGTATATTTTCAATCCTCTGATAGTCTTTATTTAAAAAATCTTTGACGCTAACTAATTATAAGGTAATTTAGTTAAATAGAGTATCGATTTATCTTTGGAATCTAGTATCGAAGTATTTAATTAACTCCTTATTATTATTAAACTTAACCGGTCTCGCTAAGAACGCTTTATTTAAATTATTGTAGGGCAAATTTATAATTTTAAAATCGCAATCGATTTTAATTTACGGGGGTTAATTCGATTATCTTAACGATATATTTATCGTCGAATTTCGGTTTATAGTTATTTCGTATTATAAATAATTTATCGAGGGATATTAAATTTCGTAACAAGGGTTTGTAACAAGAGGAGTATAGATATTAGTTGGTAAAAATTTACTTCGAAACTTTATTACCGTTATTATATACGATTTATTATAGTCCGGTTAATATAAATCGGCTTTGCTTTCAATATATTAGGTATCGGCTGGTATACTGCGGATATATTCGTTTTAAATATCCGAAATATCGGTTAGATTATTATAATTATAATAATGAAATAATAGGTCAAAACCGATTTCGGACGTAGGAAGGATATTTCGAAGGTTTGGTATAGGGTCGTCGGATTCAACAAATATACTTAGTATAATCGTAGTTAAAATATATTAAATATGTACGAACTCAAATATTTCTTTTAATGTAATAATAGCTAGTATAAAACATATAATATATACGTAATTAGGAATCGGATAGAATAAAAGATATTACTATATACCTAAATTCGGTAGTAGAGCAAGCCTTTAGCGTTTGAATAAATTTAAAATTTAAATAATAATACGTAATTACCTAAATTCATTATATAGGGTAAAGGAATATGGATATTAATTTTATAATTACCTAAATTCGTTGTATTATGAGGGATTTTTTACAGTTACCCAAATTTGCTATAAAGAGGAAAGGGGGTAAATTACATTATCTAAATAACTAGGACGCTTTCTTTGAATCGAAAAAGTAGTTATATAATTATAAAAATACCTAAATCCGTTTTACATACCTAATAATTACTTCCAATCTTAATTAGAAATAATTTTATTATTACTACTTATGACGTTACCTAATAATTTTTTTGGTAAGGCGGGTTGGTAATAATAGTATAGTATAATTTAACGTAAGTAATTAAAGTTGCAACTACTATTTAATATCATTGAGAGGGTATTTGAACGTCGTAATAATAATATATATCTAATTAAATATATATAAGAAGATGCTCTAAGAAGAATCCCGAGTAGGAAACTTGCGTGCAGCCAATTGACTTAAGGCACGCAAGCCTTATCTAATTTATAAGACCCATATATATAGGTGGCCTCCCGTAGGAGCGGTATATTCAATTGAATATACCCGATTGGCCGGGAGCGCGCGTTATACAGTCAGGTGACCTGACAGGTGATGACGCCAGCGATACCATTCCGGTATCAATTATCCAATATCTAATTTCAATTTCTATATTATGTATTTATAATAAAAAAAAACTTATTATATCTATAGTAAGGCTTTACCCGTATTATTATCTTATATCCTTTGTTTAATTATTTACAGGTTTGAACCAACCTTCGACCTATTCTCTTATAGAAAGTAAATATATATTAAATATTCCTAATAATTTTTATAATATACGTAATAATATTTAAGTGATAATTTATTTCATACTATTTACTTCTACCCTAACAATATTTAACTATAATTCAAATAATATTTATAGGGTTACTATAACCTTCCTAACCCGTATATACCCTTATCTTAAATCGGACGGCTTCCCTATTAATTATTTAGCCCTAATATATATTAAAAGTATTAAAAGAATTAAATATACGATAAAGGGCTATTATAAGAATGTTTTATTTAATCCTATTATCCCCGGTAATAATAATAATTCTATTAATCTAATCTATATCCTATTTAACTCTAATAGTAGTATAGCGTCTCCTAATCGCTCTATTTCTAATTTTAATAGTAGTAATCCAATTACTCCTACTTATACTATTTCTAATAATTGTAATAATTCGATTACCTTTTCTTATATTACTTCCGATTCTAATAATAGTAATAGAAATTCTATCTTAAATAGCCCTATAACCTTTAATACCCCTGGATATCGCACTACTTTCAATGATTAAATTTAATAGCGTTATACTATTACTTTAAATTGGAATTATATATTAAAATTACTAAAAAAATTCTTCATTATAGTTAATTATTATTTAATTGAATAACCGCTATACTACGCGCCCTCCGGTAGTGGTTTTTAATTAACAGAATTATTATTCCTATTTCCTTACTTCTTTATTCTAATATCATGATTAATTATTTATTTATCTTCTTTAAAGATATTATACAAACTCGTTTTATTACTTTCCTTCCAATTTAATTATTAGTTATTATTATTTATTTAATTAACTTAATTTCAATACTTATAATGATATTTTTTCCGCCTAAGCCTCTTCATTTAAAGCTATTTAAAGTTCCTCTTATATTCTTAGCCAATTAATAATATTAAACGTTTCCAACCTTATTTAATAGTAATTAAGTACTAAAGAGGCAAATATCTCCTTCCTAAACCTATACGAGTAATTAAATATCTTAACGCTTAAAACCCTTATTTCAAAGAAGAAAACCCTAAGGCTAATAACTTCTATTCTCGCTTAATTCAAAAGGGAGTTCTTTGCTTTTATTAAAAGGTATAACTCCTTTTCTTCTATCTTTAATACCCTTTTATTCTTCTATTAAATAAAGATAGTATATTGTTTGATAACCTTATTATAAAGGTTAAAGTATAGAATCGGTAATAATAATTCCGTACTATTAACCTAATTTTATTATTACCGCCGCCAATTAATAATTATAGTAAAATACCTACTTTCTTTAGATTACATTTTTTAATTACTTTTCTTGGTTGATAACTATTAATTCTAATATTTATTATAGAAATAGTAATATCCCTATTTTAGAAGGAGGTTTAATTGCAATTACTAATAACTTTTCTAATGATAGTCCTACTTCGGCCTATTTAACTTTAGTAATACTATTCTCCAATTTATTGATAAATAGTTAACCTTTTACCTTCTTTACCTAAATGTAATTAATCATTTGAATTACTATCCTTCGGACGAATTTAATTTAATTTGTATAGGTAAACCTCTTTTCGAAGGCCCGAACCTATTTATTTAAATAGAAGTTAAATAATTATAAAATGTTTCTATTTCAAAATTTCTAATTAGCGTAGCCTTATATACTCCGGTAACAATTCCTAAATATTGAATTTAATATTTAATTAATTCAATTACAATCCTTTATAATTTGTTATAAATTTCAATCATTTAATAAAAGGCTAATACTCCGTATATAATCATATCATGAATATATTTGATATATATCTCCTTCGCCGAGATAAAGGGCAACCCTAAATCTTTATTATGAATTTTATAAATGTATTCATTTAGGTAATTCTTTTTTTTCTCCATAATTTCCGTGTAAATTTTATAATTAAATGTATAACTTAACTATATTTTAAGGATCTTCGTTAATTCTATTCATTCTAAAATAATATCCTTAAATTAAAGAATATCTATCCTTAATATCCTCATCCGTATAAAATATATTAACGTTATCTTATTCGCTTTAAATTCTATTCCTCTCTCGAAAACCTATCCCAAATATACTTCCTATACCGCTTAAAAGGTCCGGCAATTCTCTTCCATCGTCCGGACTATAACAATTATGTTAATACTATCTACGAAACTAATAATAATATTATTCCGGATTATAAGTAGTATTCAATAAAATAATATAATAAAAAGGATAAATAAGATAGGGGAAAGGGGTGAACTTTAGAAAACTCCTATAATACTTATATAAAGGTTGGAAGTTTAAATATCAAAAAAGAGGGAGCTCCTTTTTTTAATTTACAAAATTCGCTATCTAATAGAAGATTTAATATAGGAATTATATTTCCTATAAAGTATATAAAGGCTACCTATAATTTACCCTATCGAATGCACTTTTTAAATTAAGCAAGATTAAAGATATTATAGCCATGAACTTTTATATTATATAAATCATATCGGTTACTACCCTAATAATGACTTTAATCGAATGACCTATATAATTACTTATTTAACCTTTTAATAAGAAATTGAACTCTTCTATAGCCTACGTAAACCTTTCAATAATTAAGGTTTTAAGGATTTTTTTAATGTTATTAAATAATAATATAAATCTTTATACGTTAATAAACTTTTATTAATCAAAGCTTTTCCCTAATCTTTCAAATATAATTACTTTCGTATCCTTAAACTGTTAGGGGAAATATTTAAACCGGAAGCTTATAACCGTTAAATCTATTATAATTCACTTAAATAATTCCCTATATACTTTTAAAAATCTATTTGGATATTAATTAATATTTAGTACCTTAAATAAATACTATCCGCGAAAATATATTCCGAATATTTTTTCTTATGATTATTTTACTAATAATTTTCCATTCGCTACTATTTAATAATTAAATCCGATTTAATAGATAATCTATAGGGATTCTATTTTAAGGAAAAAACAGTCGTAAAAATCTCGGCCTTACTACGATAAAAATTAGTTTCTACTACCCCCTTATATATTTTAAAAGTTAAGAGTTTGAAAAAATATATCAAATAGTAACTTCAAATTCGTACTTAATACTCCGATAACTGAAATTAATTGAAATCTTTTAATACAACTATAACGCCTTTATACTCCTTCGCCTATTAAACCTTTAATATTTTATATTTCTTTATTATAAATACCCTTATAAACCTTTTCTAACTCGAAGGTATCTAATTCTTAAATTATATTTAACATTTCCTCTTTACTTCTTTTAGTACTATTTTATACTTTAAATTCTACTAATCTACTTTCGTCCTTTAATTTTCTTTCTGATATAGAACGAATTCTTCTATTATATTAAATGATTCTCCAGCGAATTTATTAAAACTGAACTCGGATTTTTCTATTATTTTAATTCTATTTGGGATCGATATTCACTTTTCTATTATATCCCTCACCTTCTCTATTTCTATTAAATTCTAATTATAATTTCCTTCCTCTTCCGGTTTTTTATTTTTTCTTCCCGTATAAACCTGAACTTTTTAAAGGTAATAATCCAAATTAATTTATTTATACCGTTACGTACCCTGATTTTTGACCTCCATCCTTAATAATAATAATTATATATAATTAATTATTCTATTTCTCTCTCTATATATCGTATTACTTAATTTTATCGGTTCGTTCTAAAGGGTTAATAAATTAAATTATTATTTTCGTACCTATATTAAAAACTTTATAACCTTTGAACTAATCCTATTCTCTATATCCTAATTAGGATAATGAAGATTATAATCTCTAATGATAATTTAATATCCTACCGGGGGTTTCGCCTTGAAGAATTCGAAGAAGGGAAACTCCTATTAATATTCTAATTTTTTTCATATTAAAATAGGAAAGTAAATAGATTAAACGGTTATCGGTTCTCAAAAATCTTCAAAGGTTATTATTATTTAATCCTTCCCTAAATAAAAATTTAAATCTCTAAAATTCTATTTCCTATTTATATATATTACCGCCCTCCTCTTATTCTTTTATAGTTCACCCCGAAATATCCCCCGCCCTTTGAATAATAAATATCCTTATTTAAATTCCTATTTAACTCCTAAATCGCTATAATATTGTAAATCTCTTCTTACTCGAATAATAATTTCCCCTTCCCATGTAATTTCCCTACATTCTAATAAAATATTTTGAAATAAATCATTAATTACCCTAAAATAAAGTTCCTTCCAATTTAATTATAATAGGGTAAAAGTTATATCTCTAATAGGGGTCGAAAATATTAAAGTATCACTATTAGAATAATATTATCCTCCTATACTTTAAAAATATATAAATATATTCATCGGGCCCTAAATTATTAATTTTAGGCGGAAGGTCGGTCCGATTACTTTTTTCCGGCTATCCCTTCATTTTTATTCCTCCGATTTATCTCTCTAAAACTATAATAGAACGTATAGTAGAAATAAAAGGGGCGTTAGGGAGGTTAATATCCTCTACCTCTATTTTTATCGCCGGCTTTAATATACTTCCTTTAATCAAATTTTTATAAAAGGTAAATATATATTATTTTTTAAATATAAATTATGAATACTTTTACTATTACCTTCCTAAGACGCGGGTACTCCTTTTTACTAAAAATATAACATCCGGACTTCCTGATGATTTATAATAAATTAATAAATTATTATCGTTTGAAGGGTAATTTATTTCATTAAAATAATCCCTATTATATTTACTTTTACTATAGCGGACTTAAGCATCCTCCTTATAATGAAATTGTATTATATATTTCAAATTCCTAATATTCAAAATACTATCAAATTTAATTTAATACATACAACGGTTCGTAAAAATACACTCTCTTATTTTAGAGAAAAGAATTCTCTTAAAAGAAAATTAACACTTTCGCTATTATAATTTCTATTGAAAGTAATCCCCTATTCTCCCCGGTCCACCTCTTTTACTATTTAACCCTTATAATAATTATTTCCTTATTTTTTTCTGTTATAACCTACATTAATATTTTTATATTATTATATCTATCGATATTGATTTAAAGTACTCTTTAGATTAGGATACCTATTATATTCATAGTAGTAAAACCTTCCGTATTAAAGATTTTAATAGCCTAAATTTAATATTTCCAATACTAATTATAAATAGATTTATCGAATATAATAATATAATTTCCTGACATAAATATTTCAATAACTATTCGAACTACCGCGCCCGATTTATTTAAAATTAAGTTCGTAACTACTATTTCTTTCATATCTTTATTTAATCGGTTTATAAATTCAATTACAATTATAACTCCTTTAATAATAAATTAATATTCAAAATTCGAAGGAGTAAACCTTATAATAATAATAGTAAATAAATATTAAAGAGTAATATTAATCTTATTTACCATAGTTTATATTATAGTATTGGCCTATTTTTTATTACTTTATAAATACCTTTTTTGAGTTCCTATATAATCTCCTTCCTTGAATTATTAAAATTCCTTCTAATAACGAATTAATTATTACTAACTTTATTAACTTCGGTTTATATAAACCTACTTTTTCTAATGCGAATTTTCGTTAATTCGAAAAGGAATTTCCGAATCTAATAATAGTCTTCGGTCGAAACGGTTTTGTAATCCGGAAATTTATTCGCTTTAATAGTGAATATTTTTATCGTTTCGTTATTTTCTTATATTTTCTCCGATTTCTTTTCAGTAAATACAACCTCGGGTTTATTATATAATGAGATTCCTACAAATAGATCATAAATACTATTTTCGAACCTACAAACGGCTTTACATATATTTATCAATAATAATAATATAATATTATCGCTATGTACGTCGCCGGATATTATAGAGGACGTAAACGACCCTCTTAAATCGATAACCGTTATCGTTATTTATTTTAAGGCACTCCCCGACTAGATATCAGCGTTTCTAGATTCCGGAAGTTTTTTTAACTTAATATGATCGGATTAATAGAACTACTACTACTATTAAAAACAATAAGATCGACTAAAAGCTTCTTATAATAGCCCTTCGCCATATATTTAACCTTCTTAATACTTCTAATATACAATGGGGCTATATAATTAATAGGGAAGCCGTTTAATTTAAAACGAAGGCGTATATAAGTTAGGAAAGTTGTAACGGCCCTATAAATATTATTTAAATCATAATTAAATATCGTTAAAGTAAAAGCAAATATTATAAAGTAAATCGTCACCTAAATATTGTTACATATATCATAAAAGATATTAGAAATATCTAATATATATTTATTTTCCAAAAAGAAATATGTCGAAAATTAATTCAAATCTATAAATAATGAAATGAAAAGTATATAATAATAATATAGGCAAAACCTTACTATAGATATAGCAAATTCGTTCAATAATAAAAATATAGAATATAAAAACTGAAATTAAATATTGAATAATAAGAATATAATCCGTAAATATTGAAGTGTAGTAAAGGTACGGGATATTATAAGTGGAATTACGTAAATTATTTAATAAAAATCAAAAAAGGAAACAAAGGAAGAATTTATTAACTTTAAAATAAATTGAATAAATTATTAGCACAGAATATATAGGGGATCTACTCGAAATGAATAAGGGTAAGCCCCGGAGGGGCTGGGGGAACGAAGGTAGGGGACGAAGGAGGATCCGGGGAAGTAATATCGGACGAAGAAATATAATTATTTATACCGAAGTCGATAGGAAAACGGCTAAATCTAGCGGGCGTTATAATCGAACGGGCTAATAGGAAAAAGAAGGAGAATTCGAAAAGGAGGCCGGAAGGAAATTTATATAAAAGAATATAGGAAGCCCCTATACCTATATAAATACAAGTAAAATCGGGAATAATAAATAAAGGGAATAGCGTAGGAAGGAAAGTAAATGAGGGGGTAAAATCCGGGGAAAGAATAGAGAAGCGGGGAGGAGGCAAAGGATTAATAGCGGGGAATAAAATAAAATAGGAATTCTCCGCTATTCTAATAATAGAGTAAATATAATAAAAAAAGAAAGAAATTATTTACTATAGTGGTAGGTAAGAACTATTATAGTAATAAATAAAGTGGGAGCGGTATAGATTAGTTATAACCGAGATAGAGCTAGAGGTTTTCATTTAGCGGCGCTTTAACGCCGAACGGTTTTTCCCTCTAAAGAACCTAGAAAAGGACCTTATACCAATAAAGCGCTATAGATATAACCAAGGAATAAGATTATTATTTATTATTTATCATTTACTTTGTATTATATATGAATAATTGAGACGCCCATGCTTTCAGAGCTTGCCCGGCCGTTGTCGTAGGCCCCGGTGACATAGAAGATCCACACCAAAGGTCGTGGTCCATAGGCCCACTCCAACGCCGCAAGCGAGGAAGGCGCGGCGTATCTGTCTATAATAGGCCAGAATGCAGAAAATTACCCGTCTTGGCGCGTGCTTGGCAGGCCCAAATAGGAAAACTTGGCGCCAAGCANAGGCGCGGCGTATCTGTCTATAATAGGCCAGAATGCAGAAAATTACCCGTCTTGGCGCGTGCTTGGCAGGCCCAAATAGGAAAACTTGGCGCCAAGCAGGACACGGTTTGAATAGTAGAGTAAAAAAGCCACTTTTTCCTTTGCAATAGGGATTTCTCCGCGACTATCGCGTGCATCCTAATGCACATAGTGCCAAAATGACGAGAAGAAAAAGGCGGTCATTTTGAGACCAGTTGCATTTTGGTGCGCGGCCTAATCGTCGAGAAAAATGCAAAAGAGGTTGAAAATAAGGATTTTGGCCCGGGCATTGCAAATGACCAAATCCCAAAAATGACTAAGTCCCAAAAATGACCAAGTCCCTAGACCGCGCCCTTAACCCTGAAGACTTTGGGGGGTTAGGGTTAGGGCTAAAATGGAAATTCTGGAAATTCTGGAAAAGAAAAAAAACGAAATTTTTTTTTTTTTTTCCTCTTATTTAAAATACTATAGTAGTGTAAGTATGGGCGTCTCTCTGTCTCCCCTGGACTTTGGCTCCGCCTAGGGGAACTGTATTTTACTTTTTATAATCGGAGGAAATATAGGACACTACGTGAACACAGATATAAATTAACGGTTGAATTATATTTGTATTAGTAACCTTAGGAATTATATTATAGGCCTTTACTTAAATATAAACTTCAAAGAATGATTTTAAGTATGGCTAAATAGTATATTAGCCTTTTTATAAACTTAAAGAACCTAGTTCTTACCTATATATATAAAGCGGAAGAATGTATTCAAGTAACCAGCGGAACAGTTTTGTCAAGTAATTAATTAATATTATCAAAATATAAGGAATTGTTTAAGGAAATTCCTATTAGGTATATACTAAAAGGGTTAGGAAGTTATTAACCTATTTATATTGTAAGGTAACTTTACTGTAAACCGATATTTAGTTGGATTTTATATTTTATACTATACTATTATTAAGGAGGCCTCTTGTTATTAATAGATTTATCAGGGTAAAGGAACTGTAAATACAATCTTTAATTCCAATTTCAATGTGAATATTATTTGATATAGCTATCTATAGTTTAATAATACCTATATAATAGGTATATATCAAGGTTCTATTACCGATAATATGAATAAGTGGGTAGGAGAGTAATTATGAATCTGTAAACTATTTAAGGTAATAAAAAATATCATTCACGTAACTAAAATCGTAAATGACTAGGTCTCTAATACCATTTAGTAGTTATTCATACTTTAGAACCTGTTACTTCAATAAAATTACTATAAAGATATTACAACTGATGTTGGGAAGAATTAATTAATTGACGATTCTAAATACAATTAACTCGCTCAATAACAATTGTTAAGGGCTCTAGCAAAAATCTATACTACTATTACCTATAACACCTATAGCTATATACATTATACCTCTGTATAATAAAGTAGAGATAAGAATAATAATAGGGATAATAAAATCAATTAAAGTATTATTAACGAAAGAACTAATGCCGGCGGCAACCTTCTTGATAATAATATCCTTCTTATATCTCTAGGAATCCGGAGCCTATCCTAAATAATACGTAACGGGGGCAGCACAGTTAATACGGGTGCTGGTCGTATAGCTTAATTAAGGATCTATAAAGGAGGGAAAAGTCTATTTGAAATACGGATCTACCGGCGTAGAGGTTTTTATCGGGGCTGCGCGTTAGTAATTACTCTAGTCTTAGAGACTAGAGTCTATAGCCCGGGCGCTAGCCCTATAATATTACCCCCCTCCTTTCCCTTCTTTACCCCTCCTCTATCTCTCTTTTACCTACTATTATAATTAGTCTCCTATACGTTCGCAATTTCTATTTCAATTGTAAATTTATTTCCTATATTACCAACCGATACTATCGTACCTTCTATTTAATACTATAAATATAATATTAAACGTTAGAGAACGGTAAATAATAATAGGTAGTAGGTAGTAATTTCAACATATATATAAACTTTTAAATTTATATATATAATCCCCCTCCCTTTCGCCTTTTAAACCTCTCTTTCTTCTCTTCTTTTCCCTAACGGCGGTTTAATCTTCTAAGGTAAATAATATTATCCTTTTTATTATTTAATACCTACCCTTCTTTTCTAATTCTTTTAATATATTTAAATACCCTTCATTACGCCGTCCCCTCCTACTACTCCGGGCTTTAACCCCTAAACGCCCGCCGCTTGCCCTAACTTTTTACCCGCCAGCTCCCCCTCTATTTATTTTAGCATTTTACTTATTAGCCCTCCCTCTTAACGCTTATTTCCCTTAACGCTAACCTCTTTAACGCCCCTTCCCTAAACCCCAACGCGCCCCTCCCCTCCTACTACTATTCCTAACCCCTATTGCGCCGCCGTTACTACCCTTTCCAATTCGAAGGCTATTTAGAAATATTAGCGAGAAGTAAATTCGGGTTTTCTTTCTTCTTTTTTTTTTTTTTCTTTATATTCCATCCTTCTCGAATCTCCTCTCTATTAGTATTTCGTCGTTAACCTCTTTATTACGGTCTAACTACAAGGAATCTATTATTATATATATTATATATATTAATATAGAGCGGGCGTACCTTACAATACTTAATTATATTATATATATAAACTATTATAATAATAGCAAGTAGTACAATTGGGCATTACCTTTAACCCTACGCATATTCGCTATTTAAAGGCGGCGGATTACGTAATTAAAATAGTAGCGAAGGATAATTTTAATCGGTATATAAATATTGAAAGAAATACTATTGAATTATATAAGAAGCCTTTATCGATTAATATATTATTCTTACCCTTTTCTTTCCCTTTCTATTCCCTTTTTAAAATATTAATATTAACGTTTTCTTTTTTTTTTCTTTCTTTTTAATTACGAATACCTTTATTATATTGAAGCGGCGTCCCCCCTACCCCCTTCCCTTCCGTCGGCGCCCCCTTTTCCTTACGAATTGTAAGTATTGTAAGTGAGTATAATAGTTCTCTAAGTTAGGATAGATATATAGGAATTAGGTAATAATTATAGGTATAAAATTTAGAAAAAGTAATAAAGTTTGCTATTAATATCTTTCTTTTCCTTTTCTTTTGTAGCCGATATTATTACTTTTTATATCCCATTATAAAATATTCTATTAGGCCGTTATTAATAATAACTAGGCTATATTTAGCTTCGAAGCAGTCTAATACTACAGCGTTGGCTATTAATTATAAGGGTTCCTAAATCTATTTTACCTATCTTACCTATTTTATTAATACTTCTCTACGCCCTTTATTAATTTAGTAATATAAGATCTCGTCTACGAAATATTCTTTCTCATTATCAATTATAATAATTAAGGGTTGGGGGTCGGTAATAATTTACCTTAATAGGGGGTTATCTCAAACCTATTATAAGAGATTTATATAGATTTTATCGAAGACCTTAATAATAAAATCGGTAAATTCTATTATATATAGGCTTAGAACTTTCGAAACTATATATTTAACGTATATTTAATTTAACTTCTTCTTGGGACGTTCGGTTCTAAAATTTTTAAAGTTTAATCAAATTTTATCCCCCTTTTTAAATACTTCGACCGGTCGCCTTTTATAATTCGTAAAACATTCTTAATTTTATATTGAAACGGCTATTATTACTTAATAAAGATTTATAATTTACTACAATTATATAACAAAGCCTTTTACTTTCTTCTACGGGTTTAAAAATTCGGCTCCTATAGGTTAGGCGGCAATAATTATAAAGGACTACAGATAGTAGTTATAGGTAGCGAAGAATAGAGATATCCTAATTATAGCGCTTACCCTACTATTAATCGCTAATTACGCAACGGGGTATTAATAATCTTAATTATTCTATACGTAATTTATAAAATTTTTAAAAAATACTTAAACCTCTTAATTTATATATTTTAGCCCGCCGTTAGTTTAAAGGTAAAATACTATATTTAATTACTATTTCACCCTAAGGAAATCGTAAAAATATTTCTAAAAACTATTAATCTAATTAAAACCTCTATTACTAATAATAAATCTAAACTAATTATAGTAACGTACAAAGTATCGTAGGAACGCTTTAATAACTACTCTTACTTCTATAGTAGGTACAAACTCTAAAATTACTACTTTACTAAACCGGTTTTTAATAACTAAAAAGTTTATATAACTTCCTAAGGGTAGTAGGTTAGTAATAAAATCTATTTAAATATTTCTAAAGAACTAATATAGGATCGGTAATAGTTTAAATAATCCTTTCTTTTAATTTCTCTAATATTTTACTCTTCTATAAATATTACAATTAGCTATAAACTAACATATATAAATACTTATTAATAACTAATAGAAATCTCTATTAATAATATTAATCGTACCTTCTCTCCTTGAATAATTAAAAGTAATTAAATTGTATATTCGTTAGATAAAGCGTATACGTAGGACGTTTCTTTCTAAATCTTTTAGTAATATATAGAGGGCAGCTACTTTAATAATAGCTAAGGCATTAGGGATCTAAATATAACCTCTATAATACAACCTCTCTAAATTATTAATTAAATATTCGCTTAATTATACTTTTAAATTTTAAATTATAGTAGGTAGGCTTCAGTTACCGTTCGCAACCGTTTAGAGGATACTCTAATAAATTATATTTTACTAGGCTACCTTCTTATAAAGCTATTATAAATCCAGATTCTCAAATACTTTTACACCCTCCCTTATAATTTTAGAAGAAGCAATTATACGAACGTAATTTTAAAAAACCTCCTAAGGGATTTATTATGTTTCCTTTACTTCCGTATCCCCTTCATTAAATTTATTTTAATCCTACTACAATAAAATATTGAATGTTATAATAAATTTACCTAAGCGGTATTAAATTTCGAAATTGAATTTTAAGAGAAATTTAATCTAATAAGTTTAATATTTAAAATTTTTTTACCTCTCTATAAAATACTTAAAATTTCAATAATTAATTATAATAACAAACTTCTTATAACTCTTAAATTCTATTAACTATTCTTCCAAATACTAAACAATTACTAATATCTCCTTATTATAAATAAAGTAATTATACTCTACTAATATAAATTTCTAAAAATAGTATACTATAACCGTTTTTTCACTATCCTTCTCCTAAGTAAAGATACTTCCGAACCCGTAGCTACTATAATTTACCTCTAAGAACGTAGGTAAGTCGGGATCCTATTAAATAAGGATAGGGGCTTCTATAAATAACTTCTTCAACCGCCGAAATGTAGAATTATATTCAGCAATCTATTCGAAGGGGACCCCCTTCTTAATTAGCGCTATTAATAATCCTACCACCGTAGAGAAATCTTTTATAAAGATAGAGTAATAATTAATAAAACTTAGGAAATTCCTTACTCCTTTCTAAAACGTCGGTACTTCTTAATTTATAATTACTTTAATTTTCTTGAGGTCTACTTAAATACTTACGTTTACTACAATTATAAAACCGAAATACTTTATACTCCTAATAGCAAACTTATACTTCTTAAGGTCCAAATAAAGTCCTACTACTACTAATTACTTTATTACCTTACAAACTTTCTCTAAATAGTCTTTCTTTAACCTAAATAAAAAGATTAATACGTTATTTATATAAGTTAAAGCCAAATTATTAAAGTAATTACTAAGGATATTATTAATATATCGTTAGAAAATTATTAGAATTTTTAATAATTTAGATAGTATTACAAAATACTCAAAAAAGCTATAGCACGTACGGAAAATAATCTTCCCTTCCTCCCCTTCGGCTATCCGGATTTTATAGAACGTTTATACTATATTTATTTTAGTAAACTATTTAACTTTGAGTATAATATGGAAGGTTTCTTTAATTAAAGGAAGTAAGTAATAGTTAATTCTTATAATAGTATTTAGAATTTAATAATTATAGTAAAATTATAATCCCCCACCTAACTTCTAAATAAAAAAGACTAGTATTATAGCCGAAGAGTTACTAATACGGATAAACCCCTTATCGAGGAAGTCTTTAAACATTTTCTTAATATTAAAAATTTATTTCTCGACATACTATAGAGTAATTTATAGGAAAATAGCAATTCTTTACTATATTCGTCTTTCTTTACTTCTATTTTATAATTAATATTCGGATAATATAAATTTACTTTATTAGCCTCCAACTATTTCTATACGTAGAGTAAATCGTATATATTAGTAGGGATCCTCTCCTTTAACTTTTCTTTAATTAAATTAATTTTAAATTTAAGAATTTTCTTTATATTTCGTAGGCTAACCGCAAATATCGTTACTTCCGCGGCTTCTCTACCGCTTTTCTTCCTAATCCGGTTCGAAGTAACTACGAAGGTAATAATTAAATAATAAACAGCTTCTCTAATTTCAATTACACGAAGGGAAAACCCTTCGGACGTATATCCTAAATACAAAATCTAATATCCAACTACTCCGTACTAAAATCGGTATTTATACGGAACTAAATAAGCTTTTATTGTAATTAACTATAATTTTCCTGATATTATAGGGAATTCCAATTTGAGAATTACGTAGGCGTAAATAACTAATTTATAACTATAGATATCTATTTTAAAATAAATCAAACTTTTAATTTCAATACCTTCTAGTTCAATAGAAATACCTCTAACTTGTTTCTAAAGGATTGGAATTACTAAAATTTTTAAATTTTTAATTACCTTCTTACTAATAGTAGTATAATACTAATAACCTTTATTAACAAGGGTATAGAATCAATTTCTATTATTAATGGTAATAAGGATTTTAATAATATTTATTTCTATAGGACCTAGGAAATTCGAAGCTCTCGCCTCCTTACTTAATACTCCTATCTACTCCTATACTTAATTTTATATAAGAGCTATTCTTTCCCCGACCCCTCCGAAGAAGAATTTTCAATATTTTTTTTAATAATAAGTCGATATGGGATTTAATAATTCTAATACTAACCCTATTAGGATATTAAACCGGTTTATATATATAGCCGCTAATTATATACCCGTTAGTATTATAATACAAATAGAGTCCGGCTAAACGCCGCTTATTATATTCCTTTTAAAAGACTTATTTAATATATTTAATATCTTTACTATAACTTTTATTCTTCGTTTTAGTAGCGCCTATTATTATAAATATATTACTATCAATATCCTTCGAAGGTAAATTTATGACTTATTTTTATTAGAAAAAAGACCTTTAGTAATAGTTAACAACCCCCTTATTATTTCTACTAAATTCGTAGAAAATTCGGCTCGCTTTAAACCCCTAAATAATTTCTTTTAAATCTTCTACGTATCGATTATAAATCTTAAATATACGGACCGAAATCAATTAATTGCATAAAGTATTAAATATAGAAGTATCTAATTAGGCGAATCGGGACTTATTTTCCTATATTAATCCTCCTATTTTAATTAGGTTCTCTTCGAAAACCGGGAAGAAATTAATAAAATTTTAGTTCTTATATTAGTGAATAGTTTATAGGCGAATTAATATAAATTACTTTTTATTTTTATTACTAAAAATTGATTCTAAATAGTTAAATTAATTAATAGGTCGGTAAGAATCGTTAATATAGCTATAGCGCTAGAATACCTCTACTTTAATCATTTTATTACTAAGGAATATATCGAATAATATTAATTATCCTAATTTATTATTAGAAATCGCTCCTACTACTCTCTCTTCTTTATACGTAAAACGTAATTACGTTAAGAATAGGGGGAAGGTCGAAGTAGATCTATCCTATTTTAATTACCGAATATTCTTATATTTAATATTACAAACGGTAATAAAAGCAATTTCTTAGGTCGCACCGACCGTAACGCTAAGGGTAATAGTAATTACATAAGTAGCTACTTAAGGGTTATTCTACGCCCCTTAAATCATAGGCGATGTACCAATAACGCTTCTAACGGCGTCCGTAAATACTACACTAGTAAAAACGCTTCTAATAAAATCGTTTCTCTTTTTCTTTATTCGTTAGGCTTTAACCTATTACGCTACTTCTTCTACGTTCGGTATAGCGTACTACTACCTTTACTACTATAGTAGCGGTATATTTTAATCTATCGGTTCCATTAGGTATTAATAGAGTTTAATATAATAGGAGTAGTATAGTTAATACAGATACTAATTATATAACTTAATTAAAATTCTATAAAGGAGGGAAAAATCTATCTAAAATACAGATCTACCAGCGTAAAGGTTTTCATTAGGGCTGCGCGCTAGCAACTGCTCTGGTCCCAGAGACCAGAGTCTATAGCCCGGGCGCTAGCCCCATGATATAATATACTTAATAGCCTTCGGCTTTAAATATAATATAATAATTATAAAGTATTTACTCTTAAATAGGATCGATCTTGCTAATATAATTAATACAATCGATCTTCTGATCGTTTTTTTCATTATCATTCTTCTTATTATTCGAACTATTACTATTATTAACTATAATAGTCGTCCTTAGCCGGAGCCAGATGTGGCCAACGAAGACAGTGAAACGCCTATAAATTTAACTTCAACTAACTCAAATTATTGAAACGAGATGCTTTTTCCTTCATTTATATTATTAAGAGGTAAAAAGAAAAGAACAAAAAAGCAAAAAATATGGAAAAAAAAAGGCAAACCAAAATTGAATGCAAAATTTTGAAATTTTTTTTTCTTTTTTTTCTTTTTCCAAATTTTCAGTTTCGAACCCTAACCCTAACCCCCTCCTAGGACTCTAGGGTTAAACGCGCTATTGCAACCACAGTTCTTCCTTTTATTTTCTTTTACTTTTTTCTTGATGATTAAATTATATACTACAATGTAGTTAGCTCCAAAATAACCGCCTTATTTTTCTCGTCATTTTGGTACCCTATACACTTTGATGCACGCAATGGTCGAGGAGGAATTTTAATTGTTAAAGGAAAAAGTGGCTTTTTGCAGCTGAAAGCACGGGCCTCGAGTTCAGCTCGATGTCCAAATTTCCTCTTTTGGATTTCGGGCTCCGCAATTAATGGTATTTGGACCGTTATAGACAGAACCGCCGCTCCTTCCTCGCTTCGAAGTGGGCCTATGGCACCACGACCTCTGGTGTGGATTTCTGCCACGACTTTTGGGCCCGACTACGAATCNGAACCGCCGCTCCTTCCTCGCTTCGAAGTGGGCCTATGGCACCACGACCTCTGGTGTGGATTTCTGCCACGACTTTTGGGCCCGACTACGAATCTGTGAAGGAATGGGCGTTTCTTTTCTAAATATTAACGTTACTATTAATATAGGATTGGATATTACTTATATTACCTAATTTAGCTAGGAAGGTTCTAATATAAAGAGTTTTATCTTTGAGACTTATTGCCTAATATCTAGTATTAATAGGGTATAAAGCCTTTACTGTATTATAAAAAAAGGTTACTTTAAAATTATTATTAATATAGAATTCAACCTCCTTAATATATATACGAATTAAAGTATAATAGTTAAAGAAAGACGCTATAGTATCAAAATTGATTTATTTAAAATTTCTATTAAGCTTTTAAAGTCTTACTTTAAAGGCCGCTAAAGTATTAAGGATACTTGCTACGCCTGTTATACCCGCTACGTTTAATTCTAATATTATATAATTGGACCTTGTTATCCCTCAATTCGAGTTAGAAGATCCGGTAGATTGAAAGTATATGCTTCAATCCAACCCCCCCTTTTAATTATAGTACCCTCCCTTTTTGCCTAGCTATAATCCCTCTCTTTAAAATTAGGTAATTTTTGACTGTAATATTAGTTATTTAAATATATTTAGTAATATTATACTTAATATTAATTGGGAGGAATATATTTTATATTATAAGAGATGCTTCGATTTGTATGTTAAATATAGTATATATAAGTATTATATTAATAAGCGGAAGAGAGAACGGTTTGGAAATGTACCCTTTTATTTTGTTAATAATTTTATAGATTTTGGTAATATTAACCCGGCTTTGCTTACGCTTTCCTTTATTAAAGAGTAGTTGGTTGCCCGGGTTTATATATATATTAATAACTATTTTATTAGGGGAGTTTAATATCGATATTGTAACTATATTATTAGTTCTTTTCGAAACGTTGGTTTAGTATATAATTATTTACCCCTTCTATCGGAAGAGTATAATATTATTGTATTCTATTTATAGTATATAAATAATTAGGAGTAGATCCGGCGATAGTTTCGTTATAATTATTATATTAATAGGCGGAATGTTCAAATATGGTTGGACAATTTGAAGGATAATTACCCTAGTTATTATAATATTGTTATCGATATAATTCGTCTTTCGTAGTTTTTAGAAGACAGTAATATCTTTGATTAATTTACTCCCTATATCTTTGAGGAAGAGGTTGAAATTAATGAAGAAGATATAGTTGAAGTCGATAATAAGGAAGTAGCTATTATACTAAACCTGTTAGCTAATTAAGCCTAATTTAATTAATTTATTAATGAATTGAATAATTAAGGATAAGGTTAACGATTAAATTATCCGCCCCTTTAGTATATTAATATTAGTTTCATATACAGTTTTAAGTTGCTTTTGCATTTTGTTCCAACGTTAAGCCCGGTCTTGGATGCCCTAGATCTTTCTATTATTCCGGCTATTTAGCCTATCCGTAACCCTAGTTTAAATTTAATATTTTCCTCGGTAGCTTTAGAGTTAGAATTAGATTTATAATTAGATTTATAATTATTGGGATTTGATAGATAGGGTTGAGTCTGTAGTTATATGTAGATATTAGGCTTTATTAAACTTATATTTATTAGTAATAGATTATAGCTATTCTTCTTTTGGGTATTCCTAACGTTTTACTTTTAAGGTAAGGCTGATTTTGTAGTTTAATATCTTCATAAAGTATTATATAGTAATTATATCGAATACGTTTTAAAGTAGAAGGATAGCCGCTTTTTTCTATACCTTCGGTTTCGTTTTATTACTTTTAATATTTTAATATGTGGTTAACTTAATTAAAAGAGCTCTTTCTATATTCGTTGTAACCTAGATTAGAGTAATTTATAGGCCGAAGATTTTAGGGCTATTTTAGAAGGTTGTACCGATTAGGGAGAATAAATCCTTTGGTTTATTGTTAAATATACGGATACTTTATGTAGTACTTAATTATATTAGGCAGTTAAGAGGTAGGTATTAGGAGTATTTATTTATAGATTTAGTATACCTTCTCTTTTTATAACTTTTATACTAGCCGATTGGTATTAAAGGTTTTTAGCTAAATTTATATTTCGGTGTAAGGAGTAGACGGGAGGTAGTGAACGTAAATGCGGTAGAATTATATAGGAGAATCTTTATAATAATCTAATTATTAGTATATAGTATTTTTAGAAGAGGTATAAGGCGTTCCGGGAGTATATCCTTATACTTAAATCTCGTATTATTAATTATTAGTACTGGTATAAATAGTAAACCTATAATAGCCTTTATAATTATAACCTTTATTAGTATAAAAGTATACCCGAAGCGTACTTCGATATAATTAATAGTAAAAATATATTCGCTACTTTCTAGGGTATTTATATTATAATTATTAATTTAGAGCCCTATAGACCTACTAATATCGTTGAAAGTAATATGTTGGCTGTACGTATAAGGGAGTACGAATATCTATTTTTCGTTATATTATCTTATATTATTAAGTGTGTAAATTAATATTAAAATAATAACATATATTGTTTATAATATTATAAATTTCTTAACGGTTCGATATTTATAGAGGCTATATACCGTTTTAATTTCCGCCGGGAAATATACGACCGACTATATATTATTCGTAGATTTAACCGGTTATATAATATATTTAATATTATACGTAACGATACGAATATCAATAGTTAGAACCCTATTATATTATTAAATTAGTTCGCCAATACCGATATTTTTCTATATATTAGTATTAAAGCTATCCTTTATTATATAATTAAAGACTATTTAAAGGTTAAAATAAAATCGCTATCTTATTAATAATTTGTAGCTTCAATTTTTCCTCGCATCTCTAATTATAAATTACTACTTTTATTTACTATTAAATCAATAAATAAATTACTATCGGAAAGGGATTAGTTTGTATAAGAAGTTTATTATTACCTTCTTTGCTTACCTTTATATAAAGGTATAAAAGTAGTCCGCTTAGTGGATTGTTGGTTTAAGGAAGCCTAAACCCGATTTACCGTTGGTATTAATAATAAAGTGCGAGGCTACGTTGCCTAATACGATAAATATCTTTAATACAAGAAATAGTTTATTGATTTAACCTATTTCTAGTTCTATATATATACGAATTAGATTATTCGGTTATAGCGTTTTCATAAGGAGCCTTGTATATTAAAGTATATACTTAGGTATAAGGGGGATATTATATCGGATATGTATTAAGACTTCTATTGTATTAAAATGACTTTCTATTACCTTTATTATTTTAATACCAATTTAAGAATAATTAACGGAGTAGAGTATATTACCTAGTCTAAAGTATACGACTATTATCGAGGGATTAATAATTACTATAAATAAGATTACTATAGCGAATTATTCGAATTACCGCCTGAAGATAATATTAAAGTTATTCCCCTTAAAGAGGATATGTAATAGGATAATTGGATACGTATAGTTTAAGAAGCCCCGGACCGATTTATAAACGCTAACGAAGATATCGATTTACTTAACCGTCGTTTTATCGACTTCGAATATAATTAGTAGTCCTGTTATGGATTATATAATAATATTATAGTAAATATCTTAGATTACTAGAAAGGTATAAAGGTTGATTATTCTAGTATATTTGAGGCTGAGGCTATTATTAGTAATATGATAGATAGCTTTAACTTAAAGTAACGCTTCGTTTATAATATATTTGTAGGATTTTACAAGGTATTTCTTTACGGTAATAACCTTCTACCCCTTTGAATATAATTGGATAGTAGAAGTGGTATTGGTAAGTCGTATGTTATTCGGCTGCTTTCCGTTCGCTTAGAGGAATTGGTTCCCGATAATTGTTATTATTTGGATAAGTAGAAGCTTCTTATTATTATACGTACTACCCCTATTGGTGTAGTGGCTAATAATATTAATAGCTCTATGTTATATTCGTTTCTTCGATTTTTTATTTCTAAAATTAGTATTATACTATTAGATTTGAGCCCTAATAATTTAGCCTCTCTACAGTTAAAATTTCGTTACTTATACTACTTAATTATAAACGAGAAGTCTATAATCGGTATGAGAGTAATATATTATTTAGATAAGTAATTTAAATAGGTATTTCCCGATTTTAATAATATTTTTTTAATAATAGAAATATTCTTTAATAGGAGATTTCTACTAATTACCTCCTATTATAGAAAAGGCTTTAATTAATATAAAGTAAATCGGACTTTCGCTCGAAGAAAAATCTAGGAAAGAAGCCTATTATTCTTTTAATTATATTATTGAACTGAAATAAATTGTGTAGTAGGGTAGTGATGAATAGGCGGAAATCCGAAATATATTTAAGGGTTTATAGTATTTACGGATTACCCGGGAGTAGTAGGAATTCTTATTTATACGGGTAAATACCAAATTATAGTAGGAAGGGTATAATTTTAGCATCTTTAAAAATATATTACGTATATCTTTAACTAATAATTAGATTAAAGATTATAATTAGGACTATTTTAAATGATTCGGTACGCCGGTTATTTAAATATACGTTAATTATATTAGTATTAGAGTTAACGAAGCGGAATTTATTTATACTAGTAACCTTTATAAGTGATTGCCTTTGGTTATTAATATTAAAATTATATGTATTAAGAATATTTAAATAGAAAAGGGTTTGATTAATAGTACTATTAATATTATTTATAATATTATTTAGTATTATAGCGATAATCCTAGAGAAATACCGCCTTATACCCTATTATTATATTTCCTTAATTATACCAGCCTGCCTTACTTTAAATAAGAAGGCTTTAATATAAAGATTATACCTATTTTCTATTCTACTCAAAATTTTATAAAAAGTACTATTTATTATACGAGGAAGTAGTTCCCTATTACTATTATATATACTATTATAGTTTATAAATTATAGGGTATAATTATTGATACCGCTATCTTAGATATTTTGAAATGTGAATTTACGCCTAGCTTAATATATATAGCCGTGTCGAAGGTGAAAATCCTATAGGGTATTACATTCGATTACCCTTTTAGTATTGATACTATCCGCATTAGAGGCGTTAAGGCTTAATTTAAGCGTTATACCGATATTATTCGAAGGCGGCTTTAACGATTATTACCTCTTATTCTAATATCAATACTATAATCCTATTTTAAATTCTAAATACCTTCAGCTATATTTAACCGATTTTACCTTTATATAATTAGTATATATATTTATACAAACGTTCGCCTTCCTATATTTCCCGTTTCCTTCTTTTTATTCAACGACCGCCTTTTCATTTTGTATGTTACTTTATCCCTTCCTAATACTAAATAATTATTTCTATTTCTTCTCTTACTTATTTAATCGCCGAGAGCGCCTATATAAAAACATCTAACAATTTTATAGCTAATTTATCCCTATTACTACTATAGTGCGACTCAATTACTAAGACTACTTTAATAAGAATATTCAATAGTCTTACGGCTAGTCGGTCCCTATTACTATTATAGTACAAATCAATCGCCGACCCTTTAGAACAACGGGCATAATTTAAATAAAAGCTAAGATACGGTTTTTTAGGATACTTTACGCCTAATAAAGCGGTAGTAACGGGTATAATTTAAATAAAAGCTAGAATACAACTCTTTAAGATACTTTATACCTAATGAAGCAGTAGTAATAGGTATAGCTCAAATAAAAGTTAAGATACGGCTCTTTAAGATATTTTATACCTAATGAAGCGATAGTAATAGGTATAGTTTAAATAAAAGCTGAAGTTATTGAAATAGGAAACGTAGGCGTATTACAACGTCGTTCCCAAACTACCTCGCTAATACAATTAGAATAATAAAAGTAGATAAGTAATTGTTTAGAAGTCTATTGAAAATAGGCTAGTAATTATTTAAAAGTCTATAGACCGTTCTTAGACCTTCCTAAAACGAATAAAACAACGGAGGTAAATAAATAATTTAATAGATAAGAGGCGATTCTATTCTACAATAATAAAGAGGTAGAAGCTATACGATACTATAATCGCCTATATTTATAGTTTATATTATTTCATTACTTAATTATATAATATATTTAGATAGCCGGGGGACGGGAGAATAAATAAGAAGAGGCTTTAACCGATATATATTACTTTATTTGAATTTACTATATATTATACGAGAGGGCAAATTAATAAGTAGGTATTAAATTAGGTAAGAGGTCCCTTTAGAATAGTAAATTTAGTATCTTCAGTTTTTCATACGTACTTCGATTATATATATGCGATTTAATAATCTATATAATAGAAATAGGTAGTCCTTAATACTATTATTTAATCTTTATTATTATAATAATTTACTAATAAATACTATTTACGTAATTGCCTACCTGCCTACTTGCGTACCCGCTTATACCTTTATTGCCTTTTAATTTTATATATCGCTGAAGATTATTTAACTTCCTTCCTTTCTTTTCTTCCTTAAATTAAATTATATAATACTATATAAGTAATTATATTTACAATTATATTTATCCTTCCAATCCAATTTAACTAATAGTCGATATATAAATACAATATTTTTAATTTATTTATCCTTCCTATTAGCTTTACTAGTTCTATACTTAATTTAGCCTAGCCGTTTACTTCTAAAACTTTCACCCGCCCTCCCAAATTCGCTGTACTTATTAACCGCTGCTACCGCCGTAATAATACTTCCCTGGGTACCTTAGCCGCTACCCCTAATTACTTATTTTAATTACTTTAATACCCCGCTAGCAAATTTCTCCCCCGCTATACCAAACTATTAGAGAAGGAGAAGGTGGATTTGGATATTGTAATTGCTCCCCCCTCTGCGAAAAAGAGGAAGATTGTAAGCTTTTTTTTCTTTTTTCTTTTTTCTTTTTTAGTCCTATCCTATTAAGATATAATATTGATTTCTATATTTACTAGCACGATGATAATAATAATAATAATAATAATAAGAATAGACTTCTATATAATTATCCGTACAACGCCCTATATTAATATCATATATAAAATAAGTACTATTATATCAAGCCTAAAACGGGTAAAGGAAAGAAATACTATATTTGTATATAGAAACGGGTTAATTATTACTTTAAACGTCTTAAAATATATATAGTATATTAAGCGTTATAAGAAGTAAGGGATATTAATGATGATAGTATTTTATGTAAGTATTATAATAATCTCTTTAATACTATAGATCCTATAATTCGTATGGAGAAGATAGGAATTATTCCCCCGTAAGTTTTTTATATTCTTTTATATTTTAGTTTAATAATAATAGTTAATTTTATATTTTATTTAGTAATTCTATTAATTCTACTTTTAGATTAGAAATTCCTATTATCCTTTGTATTCGCAATAGCGTAACTTGTTATTCTACTTCTTCTATCCCTAGCCTCGTCCCTTCGGCTTTCGAAATTTTTATTATTCTTATAATTACCCCCGCCCCTTCGGTCCTCTAGGCCCTCCCTTCCTAAAAAAAATCTTCCTCTTAGCCGTTCTCTTCCTACCCCGCCCCCTTTTACTAATTATATTATTCCCTTAGCCCTCCCCGTCTCTACTACTCTTATTAACTACCTTAATTAGTAGGTCGTTAAAATTCGGTTTAGTAAATTAGAAGCGGACATTAAATACTTCTGGGAAAAGGAAGCTTTTTATATGAAGGAAGAGAAGAAGAAAAAGGAGTTGGAAGCTGCTATTATTAACGGTTTGCGTCGGCCTTTCGGCCTTTATTCGTTTAAGAAGCTTAGGGGACCCTTTAACGAGGAGTGAGGAGGAGGATAATGATGATGATGATGATAAAGTTTTTTATTTGATTACTAGTATATTAATAATACCCTGTCTTTGCTTTCTTTTTTTTACCTTCGGGTATTAATACTATTACTTACTATCTTGTTTGAATTATTTTATTAAAATATTTTGATCTATGCTGAAAATAAAATATATTTACTCTTTTAAGTAAATATTGCATGTAGGATGGGTCGTTTAATATTATACTTAGTATTACTACTTTTAATATTACTTACTAATATTTTACTTTATAATTTATATTCCTAGAAGCTTTATTACTAGTCCTAGGTAACGATTAGCTATAATAGCTTTATTGAGACGCCCATGCCTTCGAGGGAGCTTCGTTGTCGTGGGCCCCGGTGACATAGAAGATCCGCACCAAAGGTCGTGGTCCATAGGCCCACCCAACGCAAGCGAGGAAGGCGCGGCGTATCTGTCTATAATAGGCCAGAATGCATAAAATTACCCGTTTTGGCGCGTGTTTGGCAGGCCCAAATAGGAAAACTTGGCGCCAAGTAGGACACGGTTTAGATAGTAGAGCAAAAAAGCTACTTTTTCCTTTGTAATGAGGATTTCTCCGCGACTATCGCGTGCATCCAAATGCATATAGTGCCAAAATGACGAGAAGAAAAAGGCGGTTATTTTGATACCGGTTGTACTGTGGTGCACGCCCTACTTGTTGAGAAAAATGCAAAAGAAGTTGAAAATAAGGATTTTGGTAGTAAATGTACCTGGGTATTGCAAATGACGAAGTCCCAAAAATAACCAAGTCCCAAAAATGACCAAGTCCTAAAAATGACCAAGTCCTAGACCGCACCCTTAACCCTACAGACCTTAGGGGGTTAGAGTTAGGGTTAAACGCGGAAATTCTGGAAAAAAAAAAACGATATTTTTTTCTCCAAAATTCCTCCCTAAGTTTTTTTTTTTTTTTTTTTTTTCCTCTTCTTTAACATACTATGGTAGTGTACCTAAGTATGGGCGTCTCTCTGTCTCCCCTGGACTTTGGCTCCGCCTAGGGGAACTGTATTTTAATTTAGGTAGGGGTGAGTTATACTTCTACCTATAAGACTAATCCGGATCGGCCTCCCTTTTTAGAAATCCTCGATTCCCTAGATTCGATATTCGATTTTCTAAACCGCTCTTCGACCTTTTGGATTCGCTTCTAGGAGAGTAAAAAAAATTAAGAAAAAGCTGAATCAAATATTAGATTTAACGACCCTACTAATTTAATTATAGAATAACCCGACTGACCGACCGACCGACCGCTTAATTATACCCTAAGATAAGAAGATAGTAATAAGATAGCCGAATATTTTAAAATAAGAGAGTTATATATTATACCTAAGATTAAGCTGATAAGGAAGTAAGTAGAGGATAATTACCTACTTACCTATATATTAATTTAAATTATATTGGGGGACCTATTTACTAATTTAAATTATATTAGGGGTAAATTACTTATAAAAGTCTAAGTAATATTAGTATATAGCCGAACTTTGAATAGAATTACTAATAATATTCGTATTAGCGTAAGATTAAGGCGTATGTAAGTCTCGGACTATCCTTCGGGTACTATTAAGGGAAAGCTTTAGGTTCGGTTTTTATAAGGTATTAGGGTGGGGCCTGCTCTATAAGACCTGACCTCCTACTTTTTTTTCCCTTTTTTTTTATTTTTCTTTTATTTAGAATAATCTAGTATTGCGTTCGTAGTAGGCCGCTAAATTTTGAGTTGGCACTTATAGAATCCAGCTCTAGACCTATAACAGCTGCGCTTTAGTAGTTTCTGCCAGGCGACCCGGAAGACGATGTTTAAAGCTTACTTACAGTATATAAATCATTATTATGAAATTTATATAAATAAGTTAATAAAGTCTAATAGCTGTATACGTATTGGGTACGTTAATTGTAAAAAGATAGGGGAATATCTATATAAAATATTTCCGTATGTGTTTAGTTTTATTGATTATTAATATTATTAATTTAAATTTATTACCCTCTATACAGCTAAGAGTCCCTAATACCCCTTTGGAGTTTTATCTAATTAGTTTTAGATTTTAGTATAGGCTCCTTTATACCTATAAAATGAGTTTACTTGCTAATACGCACCAACAACTTAAAGGTACATACTTTTAAAATTTAATAATTGATAAATAAATTATATCGTTTCAGGTATAAAATCCGTAATTTTCAATATCTTAAAGTAAGTTAATCCAGTAAATCCCCTATAGGTAGAAGCAACTATACACATTAATTAGTATAGAAGTCAATTAAATACAACGTTTAAAGATATATTGAAATGGTAGATGGATATATATAATACACCTCTAAATAGGTGTAGTATAGTTGTATGTAGGGTAATCGCTATATAAATCTATATAAATAGTTGTGTGAAAAAGAGTAGAAGAAATAATTAAGAGGACATGTTATATATATTGAAAGAACGAAATTTTACGGGTAAAAACGGGAATTATAATATTAGGTATTATTATATTAGATTGTCCTAATTTTGTAATGGGGGTGCGTACCTATAAGTTTTTGGTGCGTATCGGCAAGTAAATTCTATAAAATAGAGGTACGGTTTAAAGAGGGTAAGATAACGTTAGTAATTAAAACGGTTTATTATCCTTTTTAGTGTTTATATTAATTTTATAAAAATTTTAATTACATTTTATAGTCTGGTTACTATTTATACTAATTCATATTTTAGGACGTAGTAAAGAAATACTTCAAATATAATTAGCTGCCAAAATAGTGCCTAAAGGCCGCCTACGTAAGTAAGGTGGCCCATCTAATAACGAACCTATTTTTATAATACTACCGCTAATATCAGCCGGGTTGAATAAGCCTATCCGATTAGCTACGCTAAAAGGTATATTACTTAACTGAAATATTATTTAAGCTTCAACGTATTATAATTTTTCCTAATATAAGAAGGGGCTTAGTATTTGTCACGGGGCTGGCGCCCAGGGATATTTGCCTGGCTAGTACTCGTATAAGCCAGGCATGCCTTCTAGTTGGGTGCACGGGCCGGCCGGCTGTCGGCAGCCGTTTTGGCGCCAAATGCACTACGTGCCATTGGGTACATCCCTCGGGTATAGCGCTCGGACCACATTTCTAGCCTTAGCATTTCTAGCACCTTCGATACCTACGTATTTCGTATATTTAACTGGAAGCTCTATACCTTACTAGTACAAACCTCCCTTTTCCTCTTTATCAATTATTTTAAACTCCTTATAAAACCTACCTATATATATACTTCGTAGACCCCTTATATTATAATCGACCCTCTTCTCAATATTCTAATTCCCTAGCGGTTTCTAATACCCTCGCCGTCTCCAACTACCCGAAGAATTCTCTAGCCGCCAACTTTTTTTACTTTACTGTACTATAGTTTCGATTCCGTAGGCTTAAAGTACTTCCGAATACTAATAATAATTCGCTATAACTATCTAAACCCTTATTAATAAAGTTAACCGCCTCTAAATAATTATTAATAACTCTAACCAACCGAAGCTAGTCCTACCCCACCTTAATAAATTTATAAGCGATAAAAGGGATTTCAATACGTAAATTTATATAGTTGAAGCGAAATTATAGGTTAATAGCCCGGCTATTAGTAATCTGGAGGCCTAATTCTACTACCTCTATTCTAGCCTTTTACTAGCCGTCTACCGGACCCTATTTTCCTTCGCGCAATTTCTAACGAACCGAATACCGGCCGGACTTCTCGAAAAGCTCCGAATTAAGTATAAGGAAATTAATTAAAAAAGAAGGCTAGCTTCAAACTCTTTACCCTATAATAAAAGGCTCGGGAATTGATATTCTACTTCCTTATCCGCTTTAAAGAAGTCTTATACCGAATTAAAGCTAATATGTAGCTAAATTAAGCTATTATTAATTCGTTAATATCTTCTTTAAATAATGAATAGCTCGGGCGCCTCCGTAATCGGCTAAAAGTTTTAATTAGTTATCCGGAATTCTATAGCTTCCTTCGGCGTTTAAACGGTAATAATTTTCTTAGGGGGAGTACGGGGCATTCGGGGTATTCGAACTCTAATACCGCTACCTATATTGATAAAGGGAAACCGATAGATATTGCCGCTACTCGGGTTTTAGAAAGCTCTAATTTTAGACCGTTGGATACTTAACGAAAGAAGTAGAAGAAGAAAGGTACTTATATAACCTACGGTTCGCTTTCCTATTGGGTTAAAGACTATAAGAAGATTAAGGTTTGATATATCCGAATTGCTTTAGAGCCGGATAGGGGCCTGGAGGAAAATAATAAGATTAATAATAACGATGAATATTAAAATATAAATATTAGCTTAGTAAAACCCGAAGGGCTCTAGAAATTCTTAGCCCGGGAAGGCTATACGTACCCTATTAGTGCGTTAGGTAGTAGCGAATTTTATTAAAATTTATATTAAATACTATTATTATTAGGGATAGGGAATAGTAGGATAGTAGTTTTTATAGTTGGATAAAATTAAGCGTTATAAAGTATTTTAAAGTTCTCGGAGCTTAGGGTGCCTAGTACGGTAGCTACCGTTACAATTCGGGGGTATAGCCGGTACTAGTGTATATATAGAAGATAGGTATTAAGGTAATAAATAGGATTTTCTTAGGGAGATATATTCGAGTAATTTAGCCGTTGATTATTTACTTGATTGTTATCTATTATATATACCCGGGCAAAGGAGTTAGGAGCGTTCGAAAGCGTACGGGGGTATTAGAGGACTCTTTCTTATAATATTTCTAGCCGTTTATTAGGGGAGAGGTGGGAAGTAATATTACGGGGTTAGCGCCTAAGGATATTTGCTTAGCTGGCACTCGTATAAGCTAGGTATACCTTTTAGTTAGGTGTACGGGCCGGCTAGCTATCGGCAGCCGTCTTGGCGCTAGATATACTACGTACTATTGGGTGCATCCCTCGGGTACGGCGCTCGGACTATATTTTTGGCCTTAGCATTTCTGGCACCTTCAATACCCACGCATTTCGTGTATTTAGTTGGAAGCTTTGTGCCTTACTGTTACAGACCTCCCTTTTCCTCTTTGTCGATTATTTCAAGCTCCTTATAAGACCTACCTGTGTGTATACCTCGTAGACCCCTTACAGTATTAAGATGTTTAATACCTAGAATAAGGTACGTAATTGTATTAAAGTAGTTAATGATAATAATAATAATGATAATAATGATGATAATAATAATAATGATGATAATAATAATAATGATAATAATAATAATAATGATAATGATAATAACGATAATAATAATAATAATAATAATAATAATAATAATAATAATAATAATAATAATAATAATAATAATAATAATATTAATAATAATAATAATAATAATAATAATAATAGTAATAATAATAATAATAATAATAATCATAAGGATAACGAATTAGGTAAATGTTAGGAGATGAGGGCGTGGGAGTGAATAGTAAAGGAGTATATAGCGAGTGAGTTATTACTATCCTCCTCTAAATTCTCGAAACCGTTAGATGTGAGTTCTGAGTTGTTGAATATAAATATCTAGAGTATACTAGAGTATTAATATAACCCCTCAATACTACGAGAGTATTACTAGATTGGCGCTGTTGCAAGATTATAGTATTTCCTAGGTTGACTTAGCTCGAGATATTACAAATCACGATTTTTAAGGCTAAAACAATATAATTTATATGATAGCTGCTACCTGAGTGGAGCTGCATACATAGAGGTTTTTGGTGCGTGTGGAGAGGTTATTTGCAAAGTGCTTCAACTGACTAATATAATTAATATAATCCCAGCGCCACTTTGAGAGATTTGATAGGACCGCAGGGAATATATCATATATTGCGCTTAGCTGCTATTACCGATACCTGTGCCTAGCAGTTGCTAGGATTTAGCTTCAAGGTCAATAACCATTTCCTTATCATACCTTTCATCCGCTAATATAAAACAGACCAAGTAGTGTTGTTGGTGGGTCCCGGGCAGGCATCTAGGCATAGCCCTACTCTGTGCCCTACCCAGACCGCACCGTATCTAGCCTTCCAGACTCGCCAGTCTTCCTCCTTCTTCCTCCTTCATAGCACGCACTCAATCAATCGTAATCGCTTGATCCCGTTGATGTTCGTGATCCCACAAGTGTATATTATTGGTTAAGCTCGCTAGATCATACACCTATATATATATTTGAATTTAATATTTCTTATATATATTTCCTACCCGCTTTAGCATTATAGTAGCCTCTACAACAACCTTTACTACTACTCCTTCTTTCTCGTCATCGATTATAATATTATCGCTACTTACCCTTAATCCGTCCTTAAATTCTACATTTCTTCGCAACGTCTATAATTTCCTTGATAATTATATGCCTTTAAATTAGTAAAATCTGCTTTTCCATCATTGTCAAGCTATATACTAATTTACTTAATTATATTCATATGATTCATTACCCTTACTATATGCTAATTCTCACCTCCGTTCTAAAATCTAGTAATAGATTCATTTCTCTTAACGCCTTCTATATAATTATTCCTAGTAAAAGATACTTTATTTCAATATCCGGCAGGTTTTCCGTCCTCCGTTTCCTCTCCTCCTTTACTATTATGTAACTTTTATATTTAGCCACTAGCGCTTGGAACGATACCTGCTTCTATACCGCCAATGAGTATATATTAGACGTCTTCGCCGGCCCTTGCGATACCCGCAACGCTATCTAGGCGGCAGCTATTGCTTTAGTATCGGGTGGTTAGCCTGGGCTCAACCAGAGACTGGATTCCTTCGTTCGTACTACCAACAACTTCACTGATCGCATGCACGGTAAGTAGTATAGCTAGCTAATATTTCGGTTAATACCTATTGAAATAAAGTGGCGACTCTTCTTTATAAGATCGATTTCAAACCTACCAATAACTACCAAGCGACCATACGTCTCGTCCGCCGAATAATCAATTTCAAATTCGTTGTTATCATCGCCATCGCTGTTACTAACCTTCCGACTAGTACTAACTTTTTCCTTTCAATATACTAATTTCTTGAGAATACCAAGTAATTATTTGATCACGTCGTTGATTTGGCTTATCAATATAAGGTTAGATAGGGCAAAGGCAGTCAATATAACGAAACAGATCGTATGAATGATACGCTCGTACTTGGGGGGTGCCGGGCGCCAAGGCTTTTCCCCCACGGGGGGGGGGGGGGGGGGGGGGGGGGGGGGGGGGGGGGGGGGGGAATTTGGGACACGGTTCTAGTTTGGGGACATCTGGAATCGTACCTTCTGCTTAGAAAATTGTTAGTAGGCAAGATCTAACAACGAAAAGTACACTAGCTGTTTCTTTAAAACCCGAGAAAAATCTGGGAGAGTGAAGGAGTATTGAACTAACTAATGTCAAATTTGCATCGAATTGGGCTAAGGCGTCGGGGAGAAAATAACGAGTGTGTTTCTCTCTTTGCTATCTCAGCGTTATTTCATTCGGCAGCCCAGGGTAATGCGTTCTGGAATAGTCTCTCATAACAGACGTTGGACCTTAGTCAGTCCCTATCCACTTCCCCGCCACCCCGTAGCGCAGTCATTTGGACCCACAGGGCCAAATAGTGTGACGTTGATTGGTAGGTGGGTAAGGGTGGTAAGGCCCGGATGTCATAACCATTTGGCCCTGTGGGTCTAAGCGACGCATGGGCCATCGTAGGTGGCTGAGCGACTGAGACTATTCTGGAAACAATAACTCTCAGTAATTGAGGAACGCTCCGGAAGCGACCGTTTAGTTAGCTTTTGAAATGAATTTCTGAAATATTAGTAATAGTATCTTCCATTTCCAAAAGTAAACACTCCCTCGTTATCCAAATAAAGATAAAAATATTTAATTCTAAAGTATTGCTTTTTAGAAGAAAGGTCCGAGAGATCATAGTACCTATCTAGTTATATAAATTTAGAAGAAAAAATACTGACTTACCTTAGTTTCAATTATCATCAGATGGGATTGTAGGTATTTAAGAACGCTAATTAACTACTATTGAAAGAGAAATTTAATATGATTTGAAACATTAGGGTCCGGGCCGAAAAAAACCTATTTCAAGTATTATAATTGACATGAATTCAACGAATATCGTTTAATAAACGAAGTAAATGGAGAATAATGGAAAGAAATCGTATAATGCTCCTTGAATAAACAGCCATTCATCTATAATCCCAAAATATAAAATTATATGGAAAGGGGAATATATATCTCATTGATTAAGGGCGCCGCGGAGTGGTAGGCAATATATTAAGTACCTGATTATATAACTTAATTACAATTGGAGATCTCCTGCAATATTTCTAAGTATGATTCTAATTCATAGTAATAATACAGTATATCATTCAATCCAATCAGTATTAGAGATAAGGCGGTAATTGATAGAAGATATAGGATTACCGAAAGCCGCATTTCAACTATTACTAGTAAAACCGGAAATAGTATAGGAGTACAGAATTAAATCATTCCTACTACTAATTATGAATTCGAATAAGAATGACCGAATTACCACTATTAGATCCAGAAAGGAATAGTTAAAAATTATAGTACGATTATTACAATCAGAGGGGATAAGAACAAGGATTATAGAATTACCTCAACCGCTAGACGCAATAGGGTTAATTAAGATCTTCTCGCCATAACCAATCTTCTCACATTCAATAACGTCAAAAGTTGTAATATTTAGTAAAAATAAATAATTAATTAGGAGGTAGTCTGCTGATACATCAGGATGTATACGTACGAAAAGGGCTACAATAGCTTTTTAGATACAATTTACGGCCGAGTCCAACGCAGCCAAAATAAGCGCAGATATTACAGTGTATATTAGTATTGAAACACTATTACGTATGATATAAAAACCCCTGGGGATATCTAATATATATTCATTCTTCATCAGATGGTAAGTTAATATTTAATTTAGGTTAAAAACGTTAGGAGCAAGCTATACTAAGGAATATAAATATTCGTACCCCAAATAAAAGAAACTCTTCTAATCATGATGTTCGTATAAAATTCATAAATATACGTTAAACACTATGAATGACGAATGAGCTTAGCGAGATTTAGTGAAGCGCAGCTGTTATAGTTAGAGATTGAAGTGTTTATACGAAGTGAGCGAGTATAGCGGAGCTTTTTTCCTATAGGGTGACCCCCCTTGTAAGTTCCCTGGCCTGTGAGTAGCCTGGGTTGGGAAGGAATTTGTTCCTTGGATTATTTAGAATTTTGGAAGTTTAAGTCCGTATATAGGGGTCTCCGGGGGTGTCCCCCGGGTCTTCTAACCCTAACCCTCTCGACGGGGGTCCCCGGGGGTATCCCCCAGGTCTTTTAATTATAACATTTCTACTGGGGGTCCCCGGGGGTATCGCCCGGGTAGATAATAAAGAATGAATATTTAGTTATAAATAACAAATAATAAATAACAAATAGTAAATAATGAATGATACATTATGAGTTGTAAATAATACATAATCAATCATTATTTATAAACAATGAATAATGAATAATCAATGATAAATAATGAATAGTAAACAATGGATAATAAGTAAGGTATAAGAAATAATGCTTATTAATTAATACTGGAGAGAGGGAGAATATAGTAAGAGTAAATATATAAAGAAATATTATATAGGAAGAATAATAATAAGTGATAAATTACAAATAATATACTAAATAATAATAATATAGTACTATATTGATAGTAATGGATCACTAAAGTTTAGTTTCTTATTTTTAGAAGAATTTAGTATTAAGTTCGTAGTAGACCGCCATATTATGAGTTGGTACTTAGAGAATCCAGCATTACGTTCGTATCGTAGCAGGCCGCCAAATTTTGAGTTGGTACTCAGAGGAATTCAGCTCTAGACCTATAACAGCTGCGCTTCAGTAGTTTCTGCCGGGCGACCCGGAAGACGATGTTAGTATAATAGAACTAAGAAATATTGTGAATAGAATTATATAGTTTGATTGATAGAGAGGTAGAAAGGAAAAGAAGGAAGGAACCTACTAGCCTTAGGGTATTGTTAGTCCGCTATTAGTATAAAATATATAGACAATTTACTTAGGACTAATAGGAGCGGAGTATAGAGCAATTGAGGATATGGAAATAGGAAATAACGGAGGACATCAAGAAGTAATATTGGATAAGGAAATATAACTACCTATACCGTGATTTATAAAAGTATAACTATAATTAGGTAGGTACTATGATCGGTTAAAGGTATAGGGAAAGGGGAAGAAGAATTTGAAACTAAGATTAGGAGGAGGTTTATATAAATAAGTAGGAAAGGCCCATATATTTGGATAAATAGGGGTAGAATTGAGGAATAACGAATGAAGTGGTATAAGGCGGGGAAGAGAGTCAAGAAAGTGGTAGAGTATAGGGAAGGGATGGAAAACCAGGGAAAATTGAAGAGGATGGTAAAAAGGATTTTAATTGAAAGTTCCTATTATTTTAGTATTGAAATAATTTTGAAGAGAAGACGGAATAACTCGCTATAGTAGCAAGTAAGAACCACTACAACAGTAATCAAAGTAGGAGTTGTATGATTAGATGACAACCGAAATGGAATTAGAAGGTTTTATCCGGCGGTGCTTAATGCCGTACGGTTTACCCTCTAGAGAACCTGGAGAAGGACCTTTTACCAATACGGCGCTAAAGGTAGAGGGCCTGGGAATAAGATTATTATTGTTATTTTGAATTGGAATCGTATATGGAGAATACTCCCGGAAATCTTTAGCCGCAATTGGATCAAATTGCTGAATACCCAATATACTACACGCCGCCCCGTGGCGCCCTGAATTAGTAAAATCTGTATTTCACCTTTCCTATATTCTTTCATATTAATATCATAGATAAAGAAATCTCCTTCCTAAAATTATTGCATAGATTCCTTGTATTACGCTCCATGCAAATTTATTACTAACCGGTATTCGTTCCACCGTCCGTGTTTCAATATCTATAATAGAATTTATTCGGCCCAAACCCCTACGTTGAAAACTGTTTGAAACTCTTCCTTTTCTTTCCTTAATACCTTCATGTTTTTTTTGTTAGATAGAATTTATATACTATTTCAGAACCTTGATGTAGAATCTTGGAGAGAAGTTACTAATTATATATCTATACTATTGAGTTATTTATTTCTTTAGCTGAAATATTGATTATAATAAAATAATTACTCTTTATGTGGTATATCTTCTAATTACTCCCCCTAGTGAATGATAATCGGTTCTGATACTTATAACAGGGGTAGTATTATCCCTATTTTAGAGGGAGGACCGGCTGTTATTGTCAATAAATTCTTTATTAACGCTTGTAACTTAACCTACCTAACCTTAGTAATATTACATTTCGGCCTATTGATGGGTAATTAACCTCTTACTTTTCTAATCTGAATGTAAGTAACTATTTGAACTACTATCCCTTGGATAAACCAAATTTAAATTATATAAACAAACTTTTCTTCGAAAACTCTGATCTATGAATCAAACTAGAAGTCAAACAGTAGATGAAAGGTTTATATTCACAATTCTTTCCCAATATAGCTTTATACGCCGTGATAATAAATCCGAAATATCTAGTTTAGTATTTAGCTAACCCAGTTATAATTCTCTATAATTTACTATGTATTGTAACTAACTAGTACAAGGTTAAAGCTATATATATAACTGTATTATGGATATATTTAATACGTATTTCTCTCGCTTAAGGGAATGATTAACTCTAAATGTCCATTACTAATTCTGTGAATGTATTCGTTTGTATGATTATTTTATCTTTTGTAACCTCTATATAAATTTATAACTAAACTTAAAGCTTAATTACACGCAAAGGAGTTTTGTTAATGCCTTCCGTTTCAAGATAATATCCCCAAATTGGAAAATTTCTGTTCGTAATACCTTTATCTGTATAAAATATATTAAAACCGTTTTACTTACTTCGAAATCTATCCCTCTTTCCTAGACCTATTCCAAATATACTTATACCGCTTGAAAGGTTTAGCAATTCTCTGATATTATTTAAATTATAATGATAATATTAGTATCGTTTATGAAATGGATTATAATAATATTTTAGATCATGAAGTATCTTCAATATGATAATGTAATGAAAAGGATAAAAATGATTGATGAAAAGGGTAAGCCCTAGAGAATTCCTCCAGAAACAGCGTACAGGCTAGAAATTTCATTATCTGAAAAAGGAACCTCTTCTTTTCATTACAAAATTCTCCATGTACGAAAAGATTTATCATGGAAATTATATTTCCTATAGAGTATATGAGAACCACTTACAATTCACCCTATTAAGCGCCCCCTTGAGATCGGAAAATATTAGTGATATTACAGCCCCCAGTTTCTATAATATATAAACTATATCAGTTACTACCCTAATAGTAAGCTTTATCGAACAGCCTACCTAATTACCTATTCAACCTTCCAGTGGGAACTTAGATTCTTCCATAACCTATTTAAATCTCTTAGCTGTTAAAAGTTTCAAGTTTTGTTTGATGTTATTATATAGTAACATAAACCTTTATACATTAACTAACTTTTAGTAAAAAGATCTTTTCCTTGAATCTTTTAATGACGATTGTTTTCATATTTTTAGATTGTTAGGGGAAATATCTAAACAGAAGGTTTACGACCATTAAATTCTCGATATTCTATTTGAATAACTTCTCGTATATCTTTAAGAATTTATATTAACATTAATCGACGCCTGATACTTTATTAGGCACTATTTATAAAAGTATCTCTCGGACGTCCTCCTCTATAATTAATTCGCTAATAATTATCAATTCTCCGTTACTTGATTATTTAGTCCAATTGGCCAAGTAATCTGTAGGAATATTTACCTTAGGGAGGAAATAGTTAATAAGGATCCAGGCCTTACTATTATCAATATTAATCTCTATTACCCCTTTGTCTATTCAAATGGTTAGGAAGGTAAGTAGATCTATTCAACTCATAACTTCGCGTCCGCGCCCATTGATCTAATGATCAAAATTAATCAAAATCTTGTAATACTATTATAATACCTTCGTACTACTTCACCTATCAAACCTTCGAAATTTTATACTTTCTTATTATAAAAACCTGTATGAACTCTTTCTAGTTAAAAGTATCCAATTCCTAAACTATATCCAATATCTCTCCTTCGCCTCTTTTATTACCGTTTCATATTCTAAATTTCACTAATCTATTCTTTTCTTCCGACCTTCCTCCTGATCCAGGACGAACTTTTCCGTGATACTAAATGATGGGTTGACTTGCCGACACGCACCAAAAACTTACAAGTAAGCACCCCCACTAAAAAACTTGGGCAATCCAGCTAATGATACCTAATATTGTAAATCCCGTTTTTATCCGCAAAATTTCGTTTTTTTTTATATACGCAACATGTCTTCTAACTTAGTTATTTCTTTCGTTCTTTTCCATACGGCCATTTATATAGCGAGTCTTAAACACCTTGATTCTACGAAAAGCTTCACCAAATTAGCGTTGTCAGATTTGCTTACCTTTTGAGGATCAAAATTTATAGGCATTTATAGGGGAATTATTGGGTTGACCCACCTCAAGACATTGAAAATCACGATTTTTACACCCAAAGCGATATAATTTACATGTCAGCTATCAGATCTCAAAGGTGCGTACCTGTAAGTCTTTGGTGCGTGTCGGCACGTAAACTCATGAATAATATTATCCTCTTTTCTACTTAATATTTACGTATTACCTCCGACCCTCTTGATATTTTTAAATACTTTACTATACGGTACCTCACTTTACTTTTATAATTATAACCCTCAATTCTAATCTTTGAATTCCTCGCCCTACTAATAATAGCCCGTTAGCCCCCGCTTCCGCCCGCCCTAATACTTCGCCTACTGGCCTTCCCTCCTATTACTCTTTGTTATTACTACTGGCTTTTTCAACGCCCCCTCCCTAGATTCCAATACACCCTCCTCCCTTCGCTACTACCCTTCATCCTTCTAAATCGCACTTTATTAAAAAGTATCAATATAAAGTAAGTTTTGTTTTGATTTAGATATGTTACTATCTCCTCAAAGTCATCACTTTACTATTACTTCATTATTAACCCTTTGATACTAAGCCAATCATAAAGAATTTACCATCCTTTATACTATATAATTAAATGTGAAGCGGTCTTCCTTATAATACTTAGTTATATTATCTTCTCTAATAATTATAACGATAGTTAACAATACGATTAGGTATTGCCCTTGACTTTATATACGGTTGCGATTTAGGATATAGTAATAGGTACGGCGGTTAAAGTACATTGGGGGTTCAAAAGTATCCATGCCACCGGCCCAGCCCCGCATAAAAATCCCGCCTTCACTTTGCAACTATCGACCCGTTCTTTTTTCTTTTTGCTATAGCTCTGCCAAGCAATGCTTAATTTGAACGATTTTGCTTGCGAATTGACGGCAAAATGTGGTAAGAATAGGGAGTTATCCCATTTTGCTTATATAACTATTTACACTCTCGTAGTAGCCGGTTGAAATTAAAGGGTTGTTGCCCGCTTTTGTAGAGTATAAAGAAATATTTTTATTCGATATATCATATATTAGCTTTTGTATTACTCCTTTTGTATTACTGCTTCGATGTGTTCCTTTCAAAAAGCCTATTTAAAGGCTTTTACAAAGAATACGAAAAAATATATTTGAAGCTTACTTTGATTAAGTAGAGAAGGTAGACAACTTTCATAATTTAGGGGTTCTTGGACCTATATCTACCGGAGCAGCCTACTGAAGGACGGTTCGTTTATAGCCAGGTTTCTTTATTGAAGTTTCTCGTATTCCAATTGGTTAAATACGTAGTACGGCCTTACAACTAATTAAGGCGCTTTTTTCAACTCTATTCCAATTAATCAATTCGGGATACTATCGATTATGGTCCACGCCAAAATGCATTAGGTCCTTCTATTTCTGAAATTCTTTTCGATATTGCGAATCAATAGGATCAGAAATAGCAAAATTAATGAAGCCAATAAAGCTAATAAAGCTAGCCAATAAAGCCAATAACGCTAATGAATTAATATAAAGCATTTGGGTAAAGACGGCTATAACCGTCCAAATTGAAAATAGATTATGAAGTATAAATACCTATACGCTTCAATATATAGCGGGCCTTATTTAAACTAAGGATCTAGCATCGTACCGGAATTTAAAAATTATTTTATTTCTCTTATTAAAAGAAACCGGCAGTTGATTAAGAAAGCTCTGATTACATTCATGGGGAAGAAGGTAAATTACTCTACTATTATAAGAATTCTTCGAAACTATAACCTGAAGGAATGAAGATAAATAAAAAGGACTCTTTTATTCAAGGAAGCTGTAAAGGTAAAGTAATACTTCGTATACGAATAATCAAATACGATCAATGAATTATTTCAAATAAATGGACTTTAAACATACCTTTATTCTCAGTATTTTATAACTATTCCCAATTACTTTAGTTTATATTCTTCAATGGATACTTATATTGAAATTTCGCTTCTAATCCAACATCTTAGGTTTTTCACTTCCGTTTAGAGAAGTTCAATAGCCGTTTCATTCATTTGAAAATTATATTAAGGGGAATATTATTCTAATCTGGAAAATGATATGGAAAGGGGGGAGGAGAAAGTTTATTACTATAGAAAGATTTAATTTCAGAAAGGATGGGTTATAATATAAAATCCTATTTTCAGGCTCTTGGAAAGAAGTTTTTTATTTCATTCTAAAGATATTCATTATTTCTAGTACAATAACGTTAGTATTTATCGAATAAAGGTGGTAGATAATTAATCTATAGTTTATGGAATTTCAATATTAGAATAACTACTATATAACCCTATGTTGAATTCCATCGAATACGTTTGGGGCATATCAAAGAGGAATCAAAGTACGTTAAACTAAAATTATTTTACTATACTAATATAAATCTCTAAACTTTTTAAACCTTTAGAGAATGTAAGTTACTTAAAAGTAATAATATAATTCTTAATATAATTAATTCCTTCTCTATCTACTACATAACCGCATAGCTTTACCGATAGATACTTTATCGATAATTCATTAGTATTGATATAAATTTAGTATTAATTAACAATATTTATTATTACTCGAAAATGTTAAAAATATTCTTTAGCCGTTTTACTAAGTATAATGATATTATTAATATACGTACGAATGGACTATCGATATTCGAAAAAGTAGTAATCTATAAACTATTAAGCGAAAGCCAGAACGTTCTTAAAACCTATTAAAATAATAATAGATTATTCGAACCTTTGGAGGTTAATAACTACTATATAATCCTTATACTTGAAATATATCGGTAATTAATAGAAGAATCCGAAGGTATCGAAGACAGAGAAAATAATATAACTGCCTATATTATTTATAATATTTTATTAACTAGGGAGAGGATATACATTTAAAATAGTAATCTCATTCAAAGGTTGGAAATTTGAAATAACTCGCCCTTTATCTCCCTTTATCCTTTTGGCGGTGTTCGGTCCCGCTGTAGAGCTGTAGAGATATTTTTACCTTCCCGTACATAGCCCGCAGCTGCACTCCTACACAGTAATACAACCGTTAATGTAGATTTATAACTTTTATAATAAGAATATATTCGTTAGAACTATAAGAATTGGAATGTTAGGCCGTATTCGGTCCCGCTGTACAGCTGTAGAGAAAACCCAATTTTGGTGGCTGTAAAATGTAGTCTTACAGCTACACTTTTCGTGTTCGTTTAG
>RANX01000097.1:0-131680 GCA_009805215.1 Neurospora discreta FGSC 8579 | reverse complement strand
TCCTCCTCCTCCTCCTCCTCCCCCTCCTCCTCATTTTCCTCCTGCTTTTCCTCCTCCTTTTCGTTTGAAAAAGACATAACCATCGAGCAAGACCCCAAAAGCCTAGCCCGTTGTGTAGCCAACCAGGCACTTATATATCTGCCAAATGGTCCTCATCCTGCAGTTCCGTGCCGGCAAAAATATCCTGCGAGTTCGCAGTAGTTGTTTGGAAGCCAAACTTTTGAATTGGAGAATCTTCATCGGGTGTCCGAATACCTATACCGCTGTCGTCGTGGACAGACGGCTGGGTAGCCGTCGATGCAGCCATTGGAAATCGAACCCGATCTGGCTGCGACTCGGACATTCGAGATGCGCTGGAATCATCGCTTCCACTCCTATATCTGGATGCCTCGTTCCTTGTCTCGTTACTTGCGCCGTGTTGCTGTGAGACAAGGGGTGTATATTCGTATGTCGACTTTTGCTTGAGAAATCCGCCATATTCTGCCACAAAGAGGATCATCTCATCGATAAAACACTTGGTGACCCACCAAGAGCCAAAACTCTTGCCTTGGCCTAGTGTAATATCCCTCATCACAGCTGTGCCTAATCGCTGAACACACCAGACAATATCGGTATGTGATGCGTATGGGAAGTGCGAAGGTAGAGAGCGAAGAAAGCTCACCCATCGATCCAAAACGTTCGAGGCCGTAGATTCCTCAGATTTTCCTGCCTGAAGTTGCCGACCATTCCGCATTGCCATCTCTCCGTGTAACGTCAGGCCTTCGATTTCCCATGGAATATTGACCGGGTCTAGGAGGTCACGCATCTCTTTGAGAAGAAGATTCACCACATCATCCATGCCCCTCAACGGAACACTCTCGGCAACCTTTCTTAGGTTGATGATATTTATCCACTCCACGTACATGAGATCGCGGTTTGCTGGATTTGACAGCATGTTGGCGGCAGCATGAGCGGTCAGGTTGACACGGAGCACTCTATCCAGTAAGCCTGCGAATAGAGTTGCTGGTGCTTCTTTGGCCTTGAGAACGTGATGAGGTTGCCCTTGAAAGGAATCGCGAATGTGTGGGACGAGCTTATCTGCTATGTTTCTCAACGTATCGAGCACCGTCTTGGGAACCACTTGGAGGACCAAACTCGAGACAATGCGCATCATGCGCTGGTAGAGAACAAAGTCGCACTCCTCTATCCAAGGTGCAACAGCGGGGTTGCTGAATAGCTTCTGAACCGGCATCGTGAGAGTACCTTGAAACGAGGTATAAAGGTGGAAGAAGGTCTTCTCTTTACAATACCGAATGCATTCCACCAGAGATGTACAATGTGACCTGTAGAGCGCAACCAGCGACTTGGCAGCGTCCGGATCGGTATTTTTGGGTAGAAATGGCTCGATCCCTGGTAGGACGAGAGGGTCGGACTGCTGGAACGACTCCTCGGTTTCTGCGGCAAAGCAAAGCTTCTGCACTGTCTTGGTTGCCGTCGTGCTAAGCTGGTCGATGTTGGCTACCTGGACTTGGTTGTACAGGCTGTGAACATATTCTTGCGGCCGCCTCACCCGGCTTTCCGGTTGCTGGCCTAGGTCAGGTGTGGGGAGTACAGGGCGTTCGGTTGGTCTTGAATCGGCCGGTGCCACGCTGCTGGAGAATTAGCAAGGATCAGAAGACGTTCGAATCCAGGTACGTCTACTCACTTGAAATTGTGGGAGAATGACTGCTCCTCCGCTGGGGAAACCCGCGGTTGAGTCGAGACATCTCGCACATCAGGCTGGTCTTCTATAAGCTGAAAGTTGACATAATGATATTTTGACTCTCCCCGAACACCAAGGCGGCGAGTTTTCAGTCCGGGAAAAAGAACCCGGACAAGCTTTCCAAAACTGGCAGGATTCAAGACTGTTATCCTCTCGGTGGCACACCTGGAGGCATAGTTGGCGTAAACCCTCCCTCTAGGTACCGATCCCTTGCCCTTTGAGCAGACTTGGCTGATCCTGTTGCCTTGTTAGCCCACAGTATCGACATATTGTACCCATGTGACAAACGTACCAAAGCATTGCGAAAACCTGGCGGGTTCGTTCGGAATTGGGACCGCGTTCGTTGCCGTGCAGCTCCTCTGCAACCTCCTGAAGATTCCTGTGTCTGTTGGCGACATATAGCTGACGCATTTCCACTTCGTTGTTCGCACTTGAGCGTGACCCCCCCTTAGATTGCGATGTCATTCCAATGTAGGAACCGTGGTCGTTGCTGCCGTCATGGTCCACCATCTGACTATCCTCCACAAAACTGGTGTTTCCGGCAAAGGAGTCGGCGGACAAAGACTGGCGGCTCATACTATGGCTGCCATGATATTGAACGTTCTGCATCGAAGCGTTGACCTGTGGATCCATGGCGAACTCGCGGCTAGTGTGCAACTGGGAGGCCAGCACCATGTCGTCCTGTAACATCTGGGCGGTCGGGTGGCCAAGTTCTCGGGATCGGCTGTGGTCGTTTGGAATCCATTGGGAATGGTAAACTTCGGGCACGTCAGTAAACGTGTGGTCGAGGTTTGGTTGTGTAGCGGCGCTGTGAATGGAAGCTGTTGAGCCTTGAGAGCGAGGCCGCTTCTTCGCCTTCGTGAAGGCAAGAGCGTCTGTACAAGCAGTAAGCATACCGCTATGGTGTGTCGCGTAACAAGTATGCGCCCAGATACATAGGGGACCGAGGGAGGGCCAAGATGGGAAGATGACAAGGTCGCGAATGGGGAAACAGAAGACGGTAGAAGACTTAAAGGGGCGTACCGTGGGTTGAGTCCATCAGCGCCCGTGTTGTGATGGTCTGGTGGGCGAGGCGCGGCGTGCAGACTAGGTGATAGCTCGGCTGCTGGGTATCCCAAGTACACACAAGGATAAATGGTGGTGTTGGTGGTGGTGGTGGTGGCGGCGACTACTCCAAACCTGGCGGATGCCAACACGGCCAGGCCGGGGTAATAATAAGGGTAATGGATATGGGGTCGGGGGCGCACCGCGGAACGTGTCGCGAGTAACAGTGCCGTGCATGCGCGAGTAAGAAAACTCAATGACGATGTCGACGCTGCTGCAGGCAATGGTCAATTGCACATTTTGTTTGGAGGTTTGTATGGGGAGCGGAGAACAGAAAGAATCAACAAAACGGGCATGAAAGCGCTAGGAACGTACCTCTACCTCAATGCGGCCTTGCGGACGGGCTGCCGTGACTGCAACGTGCAGCGACGTTCCACTGGAGTCTGCGACAGGGAACTAAACCACTGCAAGTCAAAGGCAGCTAGCTGCTCCCCCGCACGTTCCATGCAGACCCGCTTGGGATCAAAACGCTGTTTGATTGGCCGTTTGCCGGTTCGAGACTGTTGTTGACTTTCCTTTTGTTGTTCGAGGAATTCAGTTGACGAACCAGAACACCCGACCTGCGCATTTCTCTCCTACTGAATTCCTCAATGTTTGGTTCATTCCTGGGCTACAGATGTGTGCCTGATCGACGGTACTATGCCTTTTCCGAACCAGCCACTCTAGACATCCAGTACACCATGACGTTCCACCATGATTTACTTACTGCCCTGCTAAACTGGTTACGTTTATGGTTGACAGGAGTTGTTATCCCGCCATAGGTAGGATCACAGAACAAATACTTAACTGAAGACTGCACCAGCATTGACTTGGCAAGCATGTTCACATCTGACCGCTCGCATAACGAGGGCAAACTGATCTCTCCCTCAATGATGTTGGTCATAGATACGTTGGAGAGATCAAACTGGTATTATTCCTGGTGAGCCATCTGGCAGAGGATTACACTTTTCTTTAGTAAATCTGAAGTGCGCTGCACGTGTGGCCGGCACTCACCCGCATGTAGTGGAGTTGGATTGCACGAAACAACGCTCGAGGTACCGCGGGGCTTCAAAAAGCTTCATGTTGGTCCATGTCATGAGTTCTGTTGCTCGACTTCAGACGTCCACAAGTTGTCATGGCCGCCTGCCCCAAAGATCAAAGCGCAAAGGTTTAACGGGCGAGGTAAGGTCGAGAGGGTAACGTACTCTCCTTACTGTCGACCGGTACTCTGTGTACCTCCATGCACAATGAAGATTGGACGGGTACAGTCTAGACGCAAATAACCATGCTGAATGTTGACAAAGGATCGATGATAAGGTTGCGGGGAGTTTATATGAGGATGATTAAGAAAAAATAGGTAAAAGGGAGAAGAATACAAGCTGAACACAACCCAGGCAAAGCACAGAATGAATGAGATGCATCACTGCAGGCTAAGAAAGATCGCTTAACCGTGCAACGGATGGAAAGATCAAAAAATGTATTCTGGCATTGATCCGACCCAGGCTCGATCTGGGGACCTTCAGTGTGTTAGACTGACGTGATAACCAACTACACCATCGGACCTTCTGATGATATAAACGTCAAGTAACGAAACTATCAGTTTTAAACCTAGAAAACTGTTTCACAATATCCTCGTCCACCAATCCTAGTGACACAGCTCCCGATGTGGCGTCACTGGATTCTGGAACCAGTCAGATGCAGTTGATAAGGTAACGGGGGGAAGCTTTGCGGCCCCACAAGCAGGGCAAGTTTCGGGTCGTGAACAGGATGATCCCCTTTTGTCTGCACACGTATCAATCGTCATTGTTCGTTGTGCCCACAGCCCACTTCAACCCGTTCCCACACCCTAACTGCCATTTCCACGATAGCATCACCCTTATCCGCAAAAGGTCCGACGACACATTGCATTTCACAGCATCTTTTCGGTGAATTCGAAAGCCAGGTTAGCAAGAATCTCTTGGCTTCCCGTCTCCTCCTCTGTGCCGGTGGTGTGTTCGCCGAGCACGCCGCGAATTTTTGGGCCCAGCCCTCCCGGCTGCCCAACCCACTTTGTCACAGCTTCAGCTTCCCCGCCAGTTCCGACTTGGATTTTCCCCTGAACTTCGACTTTGCATCTCGCTGACACCGAAATATCACAGCTCGCTCTAGATCGATAGACTCGCTTACCGCACCAAACACCCAAAATGTCTTCGCCTCAGGACCGCGCCCAGCAGTACATCGGCCAGCTCGATAAGGAGGTTCGTGAACCGCAACCAGATCGTAGACCTGCCGGCTACGGCGTCGTTGGGCTTTGCGTAGCTAATCCGCCTCAATAGCTGTCCAAGTACCCTACCCTCAACAACCTCGAGAAGACCACCGGCGTTCCCAAGGCTTATGCCGTAATCGGTCTCGTTGCTCTCTACTTCTTCCTGATCATCTTCAACCTCGGCGGCCAGCTCCTCACCAACCTTGCCGGCTTCGTCCTCCCCGGATATTACTCCCTGAATGCGCTCTTTACCTCTTCCAAGCAGGATGATACCCAGTGGCTCACTGTAAGTCAGGATATGCCTGATGTGGTCTTTGCCTATGGTGTCCTTACTAACCGCCGCATTTACAGTACTGGGTTGTTTTCTCTCTCTTCACGTAAGCATTCGGTTTTGGCTTGGTGCTTGACGTTTACTTGGTGCACTCAATATCTGACCACATGGCTATAGCATCATTGAGAGTTTGATCAGCGTCGTCTACTGGTTCCCCTTCTACTACACCTTCAAGTTTGTTTTCCTCCTCTGGCTCTCTCTCCCTACCTTCAAGTAAGTCGTCTCCCAACTCTACCAGCATCTCAAGAAGACAAGCTTATATGTCAACAGGGGCGCCGAGATCATCTTCCGCTCTTTCCTCGCCCCCACCCTTGGCCGTTACTTCCAGCATGGCTCCACCGCCAGCGGCCTCCGCGCCAAGGCTGACGCCGTCCACACTGACTAAGCGTGCCATGGGCAACTGCCGGGCCTCTCCCGCTCGTTACAAAGTGTGCCGCTTTGAATGAGGCCCGAGAATACACAGGCAGGTGAATGCACGGCCATCGAGCCTTTGCGCTGGGCTCGTCGGCAATCTATCGCGCGTGCAAAATCATCACAATAAAACCGGGGTAGATGGATAGTTTTTAAATAGAAAAGTTGGAGATATGAGGTGGTTCTAAGAGGATATGTGGTTCTAGCAGGTGGTGGCAGGATTACTAAACCCGATGTGTCTAGGCAAGGAGGGGCATTTTTGGTATCTAACGATTGAATAAGTGTCAGTAATTGAGCGGTGCATTTGCATTGGTTCCATTGGAATACAGACGTGCTCGACGTGAAAGACCCATAGCTGGCCAGCGTATCGGCGAAGCAATGGGACACATCACATGCTTGCAATGTATGTCTGCTAGCCAGGACAGCCCAGGATGGGTCTAGTTGACATCTAGTCGACATCCAGAAAGCATATCCGCGCGACCTCAATTTTCTCTTCGCTGAAGTGAGCAATATTGTTTCATATGACTAGATACCATACGGAAGGCCAATATCACTGTTATTCTCCGTGATTGACAAATCCAATGGAATTCATTATTGGGATGGCTGCCGTTACCGACTTTGCGCTGTTTGTACAACACTACTGGATGGCTTGAGCTTTGAGCTCTGTTACAGTTAAGCAGGGTACTAAGACCCAATTGCCACACGCTGTCCATGAGCCCCTCTTTCTTCTGTAGAGGTACGCAGTAAGGGTACTTGACACCAACAACCGACCTACCTACCAGTTCCAGTGGTAGAGGTAGCCACCCGCCAAGGATCGCCCAGGCAGTTGCTGACCACAGCAGTCAAGAACATCCACTGATGTTCCGTCTTGACAACCTTGAAAGCGCCTGCTTCAGCTCGTTTCGAGGCCGTGGGTTGAATTCGAAAAACGGGGGAAACCAAAGGGGTAATTGCTGACCTCGAACATTCGTTAACCACCTACCTACAACTAGGTATCAGCGCTGGCATCGAAGAAGATTGGAAAAAGGCAGAAACAGTCTGGGTGCTCAAATCCCAAGAAACCACCTCCGCCACACACGAATTAGCAACTTCGAACCCAATTCTTATCCATCTATTACCCTGATCGAACTCGAACCGAGAAACGACAGCGAGAGCCCCTGGAACTTCGACTTGCCTCGGGCTATTTTATCGATTTCCATCTCCTACGCACGTTGAACAGGATCTCAGTCTTGGATCCAGCGTGAACACTAGTCTACTCGCCTGGCTTAGAATACCCGACGGCTCAACGCCAGCAAGTCGAGAAAGCCGTAGTGCCGATCAAAGTGGCTTGTCCAGTGACACCAACGGACAGCCTTAGGCCAGAGAACATCAAGGATCCGTTGTCGCATTTCTCCCGGGCAATCCCTTGTCCTTGTTTGCGCCAACCGATTTTCCGATCCATGGCCTGACACTGGCAACAAGTTGGAATAGACTCTCGAGCACGAACAGCGCCCCTTCTCGAGGGCGCGCGCTTGCGATGCACCTCGGTCCCTCGCACTCGCGTTTGGCGGCGTCCTGTATCGCGTCATCCCTTCTCGCCGTTTTCTGCATCACTCTTTTCTCCCTAAATTTTGCTCTCGCGGTCGAGCTCGAAGATGCACCGCCCATCATGCTATTAGATGCTGTCGAACCCGACCTCGACGTTTCTAGGGGCTCCGTCTCAGACTTGGGAAGCCCGCTCGACCAGATGTACGAACCCGAGTTTGCCGCATTCGATAGGAGTATCCTTGGGCGTAGTCAAGCTCGAGACACCAATGCCTTGAAGAACAACGAGGCTTTCCAGTTGAACGTGCGTCAAGGGGATACGGAGCTATTCGTCTTCAAGCTATCACAGCTGTCCGAGCGGGAATTCGATGTTGGGTCATTGGAGCTGAGGGATGAAGATCATATCTGGGAAGATAAAGACGAAGCCGAAGAGGAGGATAACGATGACCTGAATGACAAAGGTCTGCACACAGATTCTGGGGACTTGGATTCTGCTTACGCGGAACAGAAGCTGGGGAAACGGCAACAGGATGCTCGTCGGCTTTTCATATCCGCAAACACATGCCTGCAACCTCAAGCATTCAATGCGACCAAGACAACACAGCCGCCACCGCAGCTGACACTGTACGTGTCAACATCGACCGATAACGTGGCACCAGGTCCAGGCGCGGATTCGAACTCTCAAGTGTCGATGGTATTTCAGGAGGGTGCTATCATGTACAATTTCACCACTACGACCGACGTATATGTGGGTATACATGCGCCCAACGTGACGGAAATCTTCGACAAGCCTTATAACATGAAGATCGCCATCTCCACGTACGGTTATTACTATAGTTATAACGTGGATGACGATGCTGATCTGATCTGGGTTGATAGCGACTCCCAGGGCGCATTGCTCATCACTCATAACTTGACTGATAGTAACGACGAAAAGCAGCAACAGCAAATAATGAATTCGCCGCCATACGTTCTGTTCGCCCAGGACAAGTCTGATCCGTCCATCAACGGTGTCAAATATTCCTTTTGCGGCCTCGAACAGTATGCCCAGATTGCAACTACAAAGGACGGGAAGTATTCGAACATGGTCCAGACAGGCATGACGAAGCGAGGTCAGGGTAACTTTCCCAAGCAGCAGTTCTTCTTCAGTGGGCTGAAGCCAAGTACCAGTTATCTCGGGATCCTGGCCAAGACCAACGTGACCGACAGAGGGAGCCCAAATCTCGTTGGAGGTGGCGGCCACGTTTTCAAAGCCACCAATTTCCAAACCAAGTCCGGTAAGCTCTTTTCTCAGGATCCAGGATCCAGCCAGGTCGGGACCAGGGCTCAGGAGCTAATACAACCAGATCACGGAAACTGCAATATTGTCCTGAACCTCACTTTTTGTGATCAGGTAGCCTACTCGGTTCCCAGCAACCCAAAGTTTGGCAACGCCTCTGTTCTGGCCAAGTTCTACGATGACTACGCCGCCGAAGCATACGGTTATTTCAAAAAGGCACTGGCTCAGGTCGCCTGCGAAGCGCCGGTGACCCAGCGCTACTCGCTCACTCGGAATTGCAGTGACTGCGAAGCCGCGTACAAGGACTGGCTGTGCTCTGTGACCATTCCGCGCTGCGAGGACTTCAGTAACAATGCCAGCTACCTGCACCCACGAGCCATGAGCCAGCCGTTCCCCGACGGCGAGATGCTCGACAATGCGACTATGTCATTGTACGCAGAGACCTATGGCGACGGCAAGACCTTAGGCAAGGCCTTCCTGCAGAGCCGCAGCTCGCGGATTGACGAGTTTATCAAACCCGGCCCGTACAAGGAGGTCTTACCCTGCGATTACCTGTGCTACAGACTAGTCCAAAGCTGTCCGTCGTCCATGAATTTCGGCTGCCCGCTGCCTGGCCAGAAGGGGTTCAACTCGAGCTACTATATCAATAACGAGACAAATGGCGAGGTCGTGTGTAACTATCCGGGCTCGGCACACATCTTTTCGGGCTCGTCAAGGGACGCAGTCTCGGTAGGTTTGACCATTGTTGTTTTGGTATTAGTGAGCCTGTTGCTCGCTTGCTAGCGGCGCTGCTGGTCCTTTTGTGAGCCGAGACGGTGTTGAAGGGGTTTGGTTTTGGCGTTAGAGGTCGTTATGCTGCTTGATGATCTGGTTGTGCCTACTTGGGTCCTTGTTTTTGATGGGCTTTTGTCGAAGTGCTTAGGAAGGAAGATTGTAGGTATCTTTGGCACGAATGCAGACCTCATGGTTTTTGTGGTTATAGTATTGGAGACCGTTTGGAGAGTGTTCACGCACTTGCTTCCCTTGTGGTGCCGACGAGTTGGACAGACTTACAAGACAAAAAGGCGGGAAGTTACAGATTGCAATAATGGTCACGACGTAGAGGGAGTGGTTCTAGGCGCTGAATGCTGAGTTCATACCCAAAAGGAATGAAGCCAAGAATGAAAATCAGTCTCTCCAATGTGAGCGTACCAGTGAATGGCGGAGAATGCGACGAAGCCTAATCTGTTGATGGAATTCAAGGAAATCACAATGTTCAACCAGGAAACGAGAAGGCCATGGTTTCTCAAAATGTACAATACACTCCTGGTTTTCATGTGCCTGGTAATACCTGACATAAAGATGCTTCCGACCATATGTATCAAAAAGGTAGTTAAAAGTCTTGATATTCCAAGAGGACCCCGGCCTCGAAGTGCGCATAAGACATCCATCTGTTCTCAATCTCTCCAACAGGGTACGTCCAACACCTCGCCATCTTCCTTCAGCATTGTCCTCATCACCACCAACCCCAGCCCTTCTTCTTTTGAGAATCCGGGGATGCTCCCGTGTCCGAAGCAGCGGCGGCAACAGCAGCAGCAGCCTCCGCCTCCTTTTCCTTCTGCACCTGCAAGGCCCGTACTTGAGCCTCAAGCTTGGTTATCTCAGCTGGGATAGTTTAAAAGTATGAGTGACTGTCTTATATCTTTCCAAATCTGGACCGGTAATAGATATTGCCACTGAGACACATGTGGTGAATGGAAAGCAAGGAAGGACATGAATCGGATGGGGTATAAATGATGACTCACCCTGGCGCTCCTCTTTGATCTCATCAACCTCCAGCTTTGACCATCCCCAGTAGACGACCTGGTAAGCGAATAACGCGGTGAGTAAGCACTTTGCTACGGGACGGGTGAAGGTCTTGTAGAATAAGCCCTACTCGTTGTGTGCTGTTAGTGGTTGGTTTAAAACTTTTTGGAGGTCACAGTCACCTACCGTTGCAGAGGGCGGGTTAGAAGATGAAGAGTATTGCCTCAGTTGGGATTGAGCTTGGAGATATGTCCTGGACGAGGGCTTGGTGTTCTGGGTGGTGATCCTGGTGAGAGTGCGAATGGCACTACCGACAGCAGTCCTGGGAATCATAGTCTTGTTGATGCTGCTTGATTTGATGGGCTGGATGTTGGTTTCGTTCTTGAATATAAAGGCTATACCCACTTCGAAGTGAAGGGAGGGAGAGATTTTCTCTATGACGTCGTTATTCGTGGATTTGGAAATCACAAAATGGAAGACAAAGTCGCGATGTATGTTTATGAAATGGATCAACTGCAAGAACATGCACGGGTCCCGTTTGCAACGGACCAAGCATTGGCGATACTGTACCCCACAGCCGCTCGGAAGTTCCGTCGGCGTCGTCGAAAATCGCAGGCGACGGTGCTCGCCCTTCCGGACGGACGGTTCATGCCCGGGCCGCAAGCCGCTAAGCCGTAGCGGGCAGTTTTAGCGGCAATCACCCTAATTTGAGGGATCGTCCGCTGCAGGGATCCCCTCGATGCCGGAATACGGCCCACTCGCCAGGCGTGTTCGACAGGGCATTGAGGGGAACCTCAGGGAGCGGACAGGGCATCTAGTTTGGGGCAAGTGCTGTCAACGACACATGGCCAGATCTGCCCCCAACTGGATGGGAGGGTGCAGCTGGTCACTTTCGCTTCGTGTTTCCAAAAAGTCCATTGCATTGGGCAATCTGTCCCCAAATCGTAATCGATTAAAGCTTTCCCCCCTAGGTCATGTAAGCACAGCGACCCTTCGATCATATCAACTTATAATCATTTGCGCCACTCAGGGACCGATCACCATTTCAGCCATCATCGTCACATCTCTAACATACATAATAAGACGCATTCGACTGTTTTGTCCGCGGTCAGCATCGCCAGCCGTTCGCAGCATCTCCATCCCATCCTTCCAAACACAAACACACAACCAACAGACATAATGGTACGATCATTCCCGCTTCAGCCCTTCGACATCTCCCACGACAAATAATACAGAACTGGACAGAAAGTTCCAGCGTAGTGATTCCAACCTTGCTAACCCCCTTTTCTCCAACCAGGCGCAAACACCCCAGCAAAGGCGAGCGAACCTCAAGTTCCAAAAGGACCAGGAGGCCCGTCGTGGAAAATCCGAGGACCAAATCAAGAAGCGCGTAGAAAAGGCGCCCAAGTCCCCTATCTCCATGTTTTGGCTCGGTAAGAAGAACCATTGCAGCCATTCAGCACCTCCCTGAGCATAAACTTGTTGCGAACAGGTCTGACTAACAGTCAATTCATTCATCCAGTTGTCCTCGGCTTTGTCGTCTTCGGTGGTCTCGTTTTCGAAGTTCTTTCGCGTCTGTTCCTCAACTAAGCACGGGAATATTACCGTCGTCATCGCGAAATGAACACCATCTTTTCCAATCCACCGAATGCAGACAGGTTGTCTACAACTACGATTGCTTAACATTACGGAGGAATAAATTGAGATGTCGAGGGCTGAAGAACCACACTGACGCCGATCAGGATTGGCCAACAAACCCAAAGAGCATGGGTTAAGCTGTCACGATGACATCCGGATAAACAGGACAGGAGTAGGAGAGTGTAAGAGGAGGACAGGACAGGAGGGGAATCTTTTTAGCGCTTGGTTTGAGCGAAAGCGCCTGTAACACACACACATATATATACCACGGGTAATACGGGCAATGAAAAAGGAGCCGGGGAACTGATTTGGAGGTTACAGAAACAGAACAAAGGGCTCCTTTTTTCTTCTTTTTTTTCCTTATTTTCTGCTACCGAGAAAAGAGGACAGAGCTATTTGCTTGAACTCTTCACAGGCGAACATTGTTGCAAACCAAAGACTGCAAAGGGGATTGGCCTTAATTGCGAGCCCTACAGTGATAACTTCCATCTTGTTTTCCTCACGAATGCAAACACCTGCCGCTGCGAACAGCATCCCCCCAAAACCCAAAAGGGGCATCATCATCGTCGACTGCACGCCTTATGCACCCAAACCGCGTCGCTGACCACCCGTCTCGAACTTCTGGTGAATGCCGGCCTTGAACTGCTGCTCGAGCTCCTGAGACACTTGGTTGACATCGAACGTCTTCTTCGCTGCCGCAGCAGCGGCAGCGGCACCATTGGCAGCAAGCTTCTTGCCGCCGAGCAACCTCATCATCTTGGATTGGCGAGATACGCCGCCGTCGAGCGCGTTGACGTTCCAGTTGGCTGCGAGTACCGCGGCGGGGTTCGGGGTGGTGGTGGTGGTGGTGGTGGTGGTTGTAGCGGCCAGAGTAGTTCTCGGTTCTTTGGCCTCTGTGGTCTTGGTCTGGTCCCCCGTCTTCTTCTCCTTTTTATTTTTCTTTTCCTTCTTCGACTTCTTGGACTCCTTCTTGCTCTCAGTCTTCTCTTCCTTCTTCACAACGGGCTCCTCCTCCTTCTCCTCCTCCTCCCCTTTATCAGTCTTGCTCTTCTTGTCTTTCTTGTCTTTCTTCCCCTTCTTCTCCTTGTGCTTCTTTTCACTGTTTTTGCTGCTCTCCTTCTCGCCCTTGGATTTCTTGACGTTCGTCTTGGATTTCTTCTCCTCAACCTTGTCAGACTCGGCCTCCTCCCCCTTCACAATCTTGGCGACCTTCGCGGTTGGCTCGTCCTCTCGTTCCTCCTTTTCGTCGCTATAGGTATCGCCATGCTTCCGCTTCTTGTCCTTTTTGTCCTTCTTCTTCTTCTTCTCCGCCTTCCTGTCATCCTTGTCGGATTTGCGTTTCTTGGAGGGCTTCACCTCGTCCTCACCAGCCTTTTCGTCGTCGTCCTCCTCACGCTTGCGTTTCGCATCCTGTTTGCTGTCATTCCTCGATTGCTTGGACTTCTTCTCCCTCTTGGAGGAACACTCGGTCTCCGCAATGACTTCAGCGGGCTCAGAAGCAGCAGTGACCTCCTTAGTCTTGGAGGTTTTCTTTTCCTTCTTGTCTTTCTTGCCCTTCTTGCTCACAGCAGCGGCGAACACATTGTCTTCTGCTGTTGAGGTGCTCATTTTGATGAAGACTGGGTGTGAAATCTAGGTATCGACATTTAATGAGGTGATCCTTGGGTGAATGAGGGGGAGTGATTAGTTGGTGGTGGATAGGACTGTACCGATTCAAGAAAGAAAAAAAATCCTCCGTCAAACTGTGGGTTTCTTAACCTTGGATGTTCGTGGGAACAAAATTGTAAGGAACAAAAAGGTTTGCAATGCCAGCGGTGTGAATTTCGTTTTGCAAATTGAAGGAGGAAAGAGACTTCGCCAAAAATCGACAAGTTATTTTACCACCTTGAACCCTAACCCTGTTGGGCATTGATATAAATGACGGTGAATCTTCCAATGTATCTTCCAATCCAATGACCCAAAAAAATGACAAAAAGACAACAATGTTAACCCGAGTGACCAAATGAAACAATTACTTCTAGCTGTACAAGACGATCTTGATATGGGTATGTTTTTTTTTTCTTTCTCAATAGTGACGCGCATAAAATGCCAAGTTTCCAGCTTTGCAATCGAGACGACCGACATGACCCTAAACTAAGGCCGAAGCGGAAACGATGAACGATATTTGGGTATCTGAACCAACCATACAATGATAAATCAACGAAACTGCCCTGACAGCCCTACCATGCCACTCTTCTCTTGGGCAATACTCTTAATCCTGTCTCCTCAGCACTACCGAGTCGGGCTGAGGGGCCGGTTGAAGCCGCCGACACGGTTCATGTACTGGCGATACTCTGTCTTCTTCTCCTTCCGCACTGCTCCAACGTTATTGCCCTTGACCTTCTGGTTCTTTGTTGTGCCAAAACCGCCAAAACCCATCATGGAAGCCATGTCTCCAAGGCCATCATCCTCAACAATCACGTCTTCTTCCTCGTCCTCGTCCATAGGATCTGCATCAAACCTTCCCCTCGATATATGTTCCTCTTCGTGCTCTTCTGTCCGCTCCCGGGATGACTGACGCTGATCCTCCACATGTGAGCCGTCGGGTCGGCGTTGGTCGTGTCCCTTGACCTTGAACGACACTGGTGTCGGTGCCGTAGCATGTGGGACGTTCTCAGATTTCGACCTTATCGAAAGACGGTGATCGTCGTGCGCTGCTGCTTGTACGGGACTTCGTGGAGGTTTCGCGTGTGGCTCTGGCTCTCGGAGCGGTGAGGCTGAGTGGCGGATATTTCTGTCTTTTGGGGTGTTAGTTACCGGTCGGTGTAGGTTATGAACCAAGGACAGTCCTGCGATGGGGGTGGGTGGGTTCGGTTGCCAAACGTACCTCTGTCTGGTTTGCTCATGCCATCCTTATCGACGTCACCTCGATCATGGCGAGGGTCTTTGGGACCGCCACGCCGGCCTCCTCTACCCCCGTCTCTGACCCAGTCGTCACGTCGATCGTGCCCATCTCTGTCGCGAACCGGGGAGCGCGAGCGCCTGCGGTTACGGTCATGGTCACGACCATGCCTGTCTCTGGATCGAGACCTGTATCGCCGGCTGTCTCTATCTCGATCGTCTCGACCACCCCTGCCTCCTCCCCGACCACGATCACGGTCACGGTCGTGGTCTCGGTCTCGCTCGCGGTTGTCTTTGCCGTGTCTGTCTCTGTCATTGTAGTCTCTCGCGCCCCCACGGTGAGGGTTACGAGCGTGTCTATCCGCCATATTTCGTACTCGAGTATCGCAAACGTTGAGTACTAGGGTTTTGTTGGGAAAGAATGCATAAGTTCGTCCGGAAACTGTGTGTGCTTGATGACGTTGTACGGGGAAATTCTGAAGCATTCAATAAGGGCCGGCTGAAACCAGGCGAAAGCTGCAGGCCCGTTGTAGCATGGCGGCCGTTGCAAGGCTGGATGCAGGCGCCGATCTTGTGGAGTCTGTCTGTTTGGGTTTAGCGATAAGATAAGCCTTGGACCCTTGCACCTAGAGGTACGTAACCCCACCACCCCGCGATCAACTTCCCTTCGGTTCAGGCCTTCAGGGTTCTCAATGCTCTTACGGTTACGTCCTGCTCAAGTGTTGTTATTCTGGTAGAAGGCCCCTTGGCTCAGTCCCGGGGGGTGTCCAAGGACTGAACACTTGTTGAGCTTGCGGACAAGGATCGAAAAAACGGTAAATGTGCCGGGGCTTTCAGCAATATTTGTTTACTTCCGTCGTAACTCTGCTGTTCAGGCGATCAGCTTTGTCGTGCTACGTACTTAGTCAATGTGGGAGGGCAGGATATAAAAGTGATACAGTACCTGCCTTTTCAATAACCTCATCATGCCACCTGGGTGACTGTACTATCTTTTAGCATGATATACACTCCCTTGGCCAACTCTGAGACGGAACCAACATTAGTTTGTCCATCCGGCTTTGTTCAGATCTCGTCCTCCTCCTCATCAAAATCGTCTTCCCTCCCCATGTCATACAGGATCCGCCCTCCCTCTCCTCCACCAACCTCTGTTTGCGCGTCAAAGTACGGCAACACGATTCCTTCCCTATCATTCCTCTGCTTCTCCGTCAACCCCAAATTGAAGGTGGAATCCGCCATCTCTCCCTCCGCACCGCTCTCCGCGTCCTTCGCCGGCGCAAACAGCGGATGATCCGAAAGCAGTGACAGACTCGCGCCGGGACCGCCTCTTGATGAGCTGAGAATGAACCGCTCAGCCACGGCTCTCCCACTGCGCCTCCTCATCTCCATCTCCACCACGAGTCCCTCAGGCTGGTGGCCCGTCCGCAAGCCAATAAGCACGCCTTCACGGCCTTCGTGAAGTCCCCACTCCGGCTCACGCAAACTCCGCATCTGCGCCCGCTTGGTCTCGACGGCCTGATAGAGACTTGACACTTTGAAGATGGCGGTGGCCATGTGTGACAGCAGGGTGAGCGGGTGGGGTTCGTACTCGTTGACGGTTCGGGAAAGAACGAGAGGTACATCGTTATGGTAGACGGCGACGAGGGAAGCGAACGGGTTGATGATGCTGCCGAAGAAGAGGGGAAGGACGTGCGGCTGCCTCGAGGCGAGAGGGTTCAGCGAGTCAACCACAATCAGACACTCTTGTGCGTAATGTTAGATCATGTTTCTGTACAGGCGTGGTGGGTACACTGCACTTACTCTGGGAGTTTGTGGCTTCTTTGGGTGTTTGGGTGCTGACAGGAGCACAATGTGAGGCGATCTCAGTTATGAGAGCCGTGACTGACTTGCCCCTGGCCGTTATGAAGATATCGACATTGTAGGGCTTCCGAACAGTAGTAAATGAAACAAAGAGTATTTTACTTCGGGCAAGCTGCACGTGTATTCGTTAACAAAGCGCAAAGACCATCGGGGAAAGAAATCCATACCTTGCCTCTGTTGATGAATTCCTGTACAAGAGGTCCCGCACTTTGCTCAAGAGTATCGAGAATGAGTGTGAGTGGGCTTGCGCTGTCTCGAAGGTTCAGCAGCTTCTGAAAGAGCAGCAGGCTGTGGGAGCGATGATGCGTTTGGGCCGAGGGCGCCATGCTATCGCCTGGTTGTGATGACCTTAAAATGTATATGGCGAGTCTCGTATGTCTGGCGGAGGGAATAACGAGGAGTTTGATACCAAATCAAGTACTTGGACGATGTGTTGCGTCAGGAATTTGAGTTCTTGCTTGTTGATAGAGAGAAGGTTGAGGTACTGGCCAAGAAACCGACTTTAGGACTGCTGCGATGATCGCCATGATCGCAAATTTTCGGCAACCATCATTGGCACCAAAACACTCGGTCACATACCGTATGTAGATACAAAAAGTGGTCGACTCTGAAGGGTAATCAAATATTTAGCACCAAAAGAAAAGAAAAAAAGATCAACGACCCCAGGAACATGAGGTGTGGAGGGTGCGGGTCTCTCCCGCCGGGAATTGAACCCGGGTCTCGAGCGAATCGAACTGATGTTCAAGCTTGACAAGCTCACATACTGACCACTATACTACGGAAGATTTACAGTTGTGGACAACTGTCGTAGCAATGCTTGCAGAGCGTCTTGGTTTTTACCAATTATATATTGTTTCTGCCCCATTCGAGAACGCATGTTATCACTGTAGAATAGATGAAGCATCCAACCATTGCTTACCACGAGTGCCATAGTCACTGATGCACAAGCGGAGTTTTATCATTTAACTATACTTGTTGACCTACTTGAATGGGTATCACTAATCATCCATGAGACCTCTTGGAACCGACAGACATCTGTGCTTTTCCCTTTCGGCCTCAATTTGTGTTACAACGCTCAGTTGTCCATGTTCTCGAACTAGGATGCCGACAAAGGGGTACTGCGTAAGACTAACGCTACGCATGTCCTGTTTGCCGTAGATTGACCTTTCTCAAATATCATCATGTAGTTGTGGTCCTGGATCTCTATTCCTACGACTGTCGTCACTTTGGACTCTCCGGATTACCGCCCAAGTTCAAGTGACTATGAGATCTGTACATTCTTCATAGTTGGAATGGTATATTGATCACTGGTAAATCCCGGTGGTGCCAAGTTGGGACCCGTCAAAGGCGAAGATCAGCATACGTCTTCCTCGCTGGTATTCTGTGTTCCGTTGCTTCGAAGAAGCATCAAGCGGCCTCGTGTGGTACTTCGAACCGTAATTCGGTATACCGTGCCCCGTTCGGATTGGAATCTTCATGACCCTTGGGGTGATATCTGGCAATATGTTTTGTACTCTGGGTACCTTCCGTGATGCCCTGGTAAGATGCAAACGCCTCGGCCATATCGATAGATGCTGGATTGACAGGATGCACTTCTTGCATCATTGAAGCGCTCTTGGCGCGTCCAGGAAGTGCTGGCATTCAATTAGTATCAAAACATTGTTATCATGTGCCAACACGAAGCTTTACCTTTGTGCTGTTCCTTTGCTATTGCTCTGTGCTCGGACACTGCTACATTGGCATCTGGCTCGAGCATCTCAGTCTTACCGCCGGTCCTGCAAAGCATCTCCTCTGGTATCTTTGTCGCCCAGTCGTGCTCGAACTCCTTTCGCAGAAAATCATCATAGTCGCCTCGTTTGTGCTTCTCATGAGCGACCCAGGCCTGCTGAAGCCATTGTTCAACATGTCGACCCCGTTCAATGTTTTCAAGGTAGCGAGCACAATCGTATCTGAAATGATCATTGTTGCGCAAGAAGACAAGATCTGGCCGGGCAAGCTCGGTCCCGGGATCCAGGATATGGCTGTCGTCGGGGAATTTAGCAAGAATGTCTTTCCTTTCATCTGGTGTCAACACGTCCCATGCCTGTGGAAGCAGCAGTATCGCCTAAGGTCAAGTGTCAGAACATAGATATGGGATAACTCTAGCGTTCTTGGGAGAGGGAAGGGTACGAACTCTGAGATCAGCATTGGTAAGAGGTGATTTCTCATCGGTATAGACGAAAGGGGCTTCCCACTTTTTGTCTAGCTTTGTTTTCTTTGGTGCTGCGGCGGCATGTCGTGGCCTTTTGGCAGTGCTAGATCTGTCCTGGTCCGAGGCTTTACGCTTTCCGATCTCAGTACCCAGCTGCTCATCACTGCTTCCAGAACGACGTGTACCTCTTGAACTCTGTGCGTCGTTAATGAGAACGGCTTCCTCTGGCGTTTGACCACTTGCCTTTTTGCGTGCCCTTTTCGTCAATGTGCGTGGGTCCTCAGTTGTCGGACCTTTGAAGTCCTGTCCGTCAATCGAAGAATCGGTGACTGTTGCTGCATCTATTTTCGGTATAGCGGTTTCCTTCTCGACATCCAGGTTATGTAGTGCCGGATCTGCATGCGCATTCGGCGGGCTCATTAAAGCTTTTGGCGCGCCCCCATCCGCTGGAACTGCCTCACCCTTGGACAAGGCTGGACGAACCGCTGCCGAAACTCCTTTCCGCGGCTGTTCCAAAGCGTACATACAATGCGTTCCAGATTCAGAACATCGCGAGCAGATTGGCTTCTCTTTGAGGCACTATCGCAGCTGTCAGACACAAAAACAAGGAGAATATCGAAAATTTCTGACCCACCTTCAGCTTGTTCTCACGGCAAGGAGTACACGCGCCCCTCGTTAGTTTTGGTTTGAGGATAATGCGTGAATCAGCCACATCCTCCTTGGAACTGACTGTTTCAGGCAATGGCTTTCTCTTCTTGGGGACGGAACTTGGTGCAGCTGTTGGAGCAGTCGCTTCTTCTCCACGTCTTGGAACTTCTGGTTTAGTGACTGATCGTAGATTCTGTGGTGGCAAACTTATTGCGGCCCAGGATGTAGACCCTTTCTCTTCTGGTTCCCGAGCTTCTAGCTGACTAGATGGTCGAGATCCTGACTCGTTTTCAGGGGAAGCACTCGGGGCCGCCAACGGCGTGGCCGGTTCTTCTTCAGGTTCTTCAGGACCTCGAACCTTTGGCTCCTTGATAGATCCTTGCTTGACTGCTGGCCTTTTGGTTGCTGATTCCTCGTTTGCTGGTTCCTTGACTGCTGGTTCCTTGACTTTTGACTCTTCGGCTGCTATTTCCTCCAGAACCACCCGCGCAGCAGTACCAATCTCTTGGGCATGAGTGCCATTCCAGTCCCCATTCACGCTCCTGAGGGGAGAGGCCGGAGGGGAGGAGAGGACGGAGGAGAGCGGAGAACTACTTCCTTCTTCGGTCATCCTTCAGAACGCCCCCAGTTAGCCGCCTTCCTGGAAGGGGAATCTGCGAGTCGAAGTTGTTCAAGGAGTGATTGAACGCGGCAGTGTGGATTTGGCGGTAAAGGACAGTTGCTGTCAAGTCAGATCTGGATCCAGCCAGATTCGGACCTACTTAGTTATTTAATATTAAACGATACCAGATAGCAGAAACTGGCAGGATGGTGCCTCGAGACCCACCGTCCGTCTTTCGTATGTCGATGATGGTTCATGCGGCCAATATGACTGTGGCTACATCCGCGAACAAACTGATATCTAGTGGAAGGGAGGGGAGAAAGTGGGGGGATGAAGGTAGAGAATGAGATACGTTTAGGTGAAATTGTGGTCAACGAAACGAACCGAAGTGGTATTACGTACCTACACTTGGAGTACAAGTTGATGCGCAACGCTGGGAGGATGTGCAAGGAAAGTGGAACTGAATCTACTTACCTAACCATCAGCCTGAGCTGGGGATATACTGTGATGAATGATACCTCTAGAGGTAGGTAGGTACCCAAGTCGACGATCCAGGGGCACCTCCAGCTCCCCTTCCCCGTTGTTGTTCGGTTGAGGATGCTCCTTCCCTATGGGATGGGTGGAGATGGAAGCTGATGGCGCCAAGCTCGGGCACTTGCATGACGCACTCCGGAAGCTAGAGGTACCTACCTAGGCGTGAATACCTACCTATTTAGCGTCCCGGGCGAGTCTGCCTGTACTCATACTAGTCACCTAAATAAAACTAGCTTGGAGCCTTGCAGGGTGAGCTTTTCAACATATTTCAGGCGCCAGTATCATCAACAATGCCCCGTTGAACGACCTCAATCCTTGATAACCTAACCTACCTAGGTAGGAAACACACGACATTGGCCTGGGGAAATCATTGCATCCATCACTTTACCCACTGGCGATATCTTGTTTTCTTCACATGGCGAGCTCAAAAGGGAAAAAAAAGAGAGGAAGAGAAACAAGATTAGAACCGAGATACTACCTGGTCTGCTAATTAAGAGCGAAAGAAAGCATGCAACGAGAGGATTGATCGGTGCGAGTTGGTTGTGATAGAAGCCACGTACCCGACATCTCCAACGCCCTGGCTGCATTTGACGGATCAGGCACTCCCACTGGTCATCACAAGCTTATCTAAACCTTCCTTTGTTCACTTTCCTCTTCAACGACACCGACCTAACAAATCCATGCACGCAAACTGGCCTTGATTCGGGTTGCACAACGATACCCAAGGTCACCGTAAAACACTACAAAGAAAATAGGAGTGACATACCTAACATATTATCTACAATGATCCGCTCAACACAAATTGCACGGCTGGATGGTTCGTGCCCCCTAACTGACCCCCTCGACCAACATCTGTCTGCCCATGGAGGTGTCAATGTCCCGTCTGGTAGCTAACCAAGACCCCTCATCCTCTTACAAAAAACCATACAGGCCTCATGCTCTGCGCCTCCGTCGACGACGAAGCAACCGAATCCTCCCTCAGCGAAGTCAAGTCCCAAGTCAAACTAATTCTGCGCCGCCTAACGCGCACCTCCGAACCGCAAGCCAGCATCGAGAGCGGCTCTCTCTACACCCTGCACTACCTGATCCAGTCCGACATTGTGTACTTCGCCATCACGGACCGATCGTACCCGCGCAAGCTAGCCTTCACCTACCTGTCCGACATTGCGGGCGAGTTCGCGACGACGCACACCCCGACACAGCTCATGAACCCGACGCTGCGGCCCTATGCCTTTATGGACTTTGACAGCTTTATCAGCCGCACCAAGGCGACCTACAGCGATACGCGCGCGACCCAGAACCTAGATAAGCTGCATGATGAGCTTAGGGACGTGACTAAAGTCATGACTAAGAACATTGAGGATCTACTGTACCGCGGCGACAGCCTGGAGCGCATGGGCGAGCTGAGCAGTAGGTTGAGGGACGATAGCAAGAAGTATAAGAGGGCGGCTGTCAAGATCAACTGGGATTTGCTGCTGAAGCAGTATGGCCCGTTTGCGGCGGTTGGCTCCATTATTATCTTCTTCTTGTGGTGGAGGTTCTTCTTTTGAGCGCATCACAGCCAGGGAGCATGACCATTAGCGGTTTCACACGACACCGTCAGGTGGGTTTCCTGAGTCAGCCTGGCTCTGTATAATTCTGTGACGGATAAGCTACGTGGGTTTTGTAATTATTCTAATATGGGTTCTTGCGGCATTGGTTTTTTTTTCTTGGCGCTTGACCTAGCATGGAGTTTGGGCAAAGGAGGAGGAGGAGAAAGGGGGAGGGAGGGCGAACGCAAAAGGACGTTTGGCCGGGTGAGAATTCAGCTATCAAGACATGTTGCTTATAGGTTCTTGCTTTCCACTCCTTCATCCGATGCCTTCGCAAAGCCTGACAAGGTCTCTACAGACTACTGCACCACAATGTCACCAGTGCTCATTCATGCGTATCTCCAGGTTGGTTCCAGAACCGGCATCTCTTCTGCACAACGCGCTGTTTCTGTCAAGCGCTGTTGCAACATTTACCCCTATGATAGCCTATTGGTTCGCTTCCCTTCTTGAACTGGAAGCCGTTTTCCCCCAAACTCCAATCCAAACCGCCTAATTTTTTTCTTTCTCCATCCAGAACAGAAACCGAGAATTTGGACACTAAGCCCAAGCTTGAACCACCCGCACTCCCACCCGGAAGCCGCCATCACATAACCAAACAATCCCCCGCCGCCTTCGGCAATAATGCCGGTATACTTGGCACCGGCAATGCCGTATGATACCACTCCAGATGCTCCTGGAAGCTGGTCAAGTCCTCGAACCCCCTCTCGTCCTGTGCCCACTTGACCTCATCCTCGCTATCCTCACCTTGGTCCACGTACGTGTATTCGTCGCAGTAGGGACACCATATCCTCGCCAGCCAGTCGCCGGGGACAGGGGCGATGTGGTTCGCGATTGCTATGGGCGCGAAAACGACCGTTTTAGCTTCACCTGTTTTGGCGCTCACGCCTTGGGCTTGCCAGTGGGGATATGTGTTTTCTGTTGTTGTCTCTGTTTGTGCTTCTTGTGTTGTTGTGCTGGTGGTGACTGAAGATGGCGGAATTGCTGCTGGGTACGAGGCCGTCACTATGGTGGGTAGTATGAGCTTTCTTGGAGAGTTTTTCGCTGTCGTCGTCAACCTCGGGATACTTGCGGCCATACTTGCACTCCCTTCATTCCTCTGATTCAACCCCGCCCTCGTAGATGGCATCCTCTGTAGATCCGGCCAGACGATGAACCCGTCGCAAAAGTCGCACACAAAGGCCACGTCGTGCTCCCCAAACCTTTCGAACCTCCCAACCGCGTTGCAACATGGAACCAGATCCTCCAGGCTTAACCTTCTCCCCCTTCTCAACGCCGGCCGTAATGCGTCCTCTGCAGGCCCTTTACCGTTTTGTTGTTGCTGCTGTTCCTGATGCTCATGTCGTTGCCACGGAAGTATACTCTCAAGGTCACTCTGCTTGCCCCCCCCTTCCCTAGTGTTCTTTTCCCGCTTCTCTTCCTCCTTCTGCTTCCGTGTCCGCTCAGCTTCCTCGTTTCTTCGCTGCTGGCGATACACCTGGTAGGCACCCAGACATCGTGTCCATGTCCCTTCCTGCTCGGCTGCGAATATGCGCCGAGAGGCACGGCACTGCGTACGGTGGAGCTCTAGTTGGAGTTCCTTGGTCTCGCTGAGCCAAGTTGGGTTGATGGGCCCCCCTTGCCGGATCCAGTCTTTGAAGTTGCGGGCGTGGAATTCGTATTTGATCAGGAGGGCGCGCAGTTCGTTGAGGGATTCGGCTTTTTAAGAGGGTTAGTGGTGGAGCAGGCAAGGAGAAGCTTGATCGGGTGGATGTTGGGAGTAAGGATGGTGGTGGGAGCGTGTGAGTGAAAGTGCCAGGCGAAGTAGTTGAGCCAACATCAGAAGGAAAGATTATGTGGGCGTGAGAAGAGCACGGTGAGGATGGGAGAAGATTCAAGACATCCTGATATACTTACGAGTCCTGTCGCCTTCATAGTAAAACTGTCCATTGACCAAGCGGCCCAGTTCCTGAAAATCGGTCTTTGCATCATCCAACGCATCTTCAAGGGCGCGGATCTGTTCAAACTCGTCCGGGCCCCAGTGGCGCTTGTCGGCAAATCTGAGTGCGCGGAGTGAGTCGCTCAAGTAGGTCGCAATGCTGGCCAACAGCGACCCGACCGTGTCGTGATTCTTGCTGGGACCTGTACTCATATCTTTTTGGCGAGGGTTGCTTTGCTGGCTATGACCTCCTGAGATCGGATCCCCATCCACCTCCTCCCGTTGATATCTTCTGTCTAAGCCGTTATCGTCGTGTCGTCGTGTCGATTCTCTTATTAAAGGCCTTGAACCCCTCACCTGGCGTATGCTCAATGCCGCTTTAATAGCAGCAGATGACCGCAAGTAGATGTGGACTGGGCTACCAACGAGACTCTCGTCACTAACAGAAGTCGACTTTGAAGGCTTGTAGGTAAGACTATCTGTCTAGATGGGTATCTACGAATGCGCAGCGTGTGGATTGTTGTCTTGCGTCGTCACCAAGTGGATACACCGAGCCCTGATCTGGGAGCTGTAAGTGGTATGGATGAGGTGAAGGAGAATTTCATCACAGAGCTGAACATGTGAGAAAGGGGCCAGTCAGGGAACGAAACGGGACATCACATAGAAGACTCGGTCGCCCAGGAAGGAAACGGGGATGGATGTCGAATCGTCGTGCAATGGGGGTTCGGGGCCCGGGCGCTTGGATAGGATCCGAGGGTTACGGCGGGACCTATTGCTGCTAAAGCAATTGGAAGTACCCTGTGGATCTCTCCTTGGCGGAGGCAGGTAGACGTGCTGTGGGAAGCCCGTTGCCTTTTTACCTAAAGTTGCTGTGGCAGCGGAACAACAGGTGCCATCCAAACTTTTCAAAACGGAACCGTTGCAAAAGGACAGCAAGGTGCTCATCAGCCAGGGTCAACTTGACTCGTATTGTCGGTGATGGAGGCTAGGCCCCTGCCGTGGCATGGCATTTGAATGGGTAATCAATGAATGGGACGGGGGTTCGGGGACGGTTTTGTTTGCAAAACGTGGAGATCGTGGAGATCTTGGCGGGGAGCATTTACCTAGGTGTTGAACCAGGGCATTACATACATACCTCTAGTGTGTAGGCGTCACTGGAGGCCTCTACATCCGACTCCGTAATTTCAGGTCAGATGCCATGAACCCTTCATTTCCTAAAACCACCCGTTAGCGATGACATTTGCCTCTGCGTGTAGCCTCCAGCTTCTACGACGGAGAAGGGAAAGCATCTTGCGTCCCAATGGATAACGGTCGCAACCTACCAAAGGCTCAGCCCTACGGGCAACCAGAGGTGCTCGGGAATGGCCGCAGCATGGTGGATACAAAAGCTAACACATCGGGACTGTTACATGGAGGTACACCTACACACCTCTGCATCATTTGTACCACGATATGACTGCACTTCAGCATGCGCCTATCTCTCACAATACAGGCTTATCATTGATCAGCCGTGAGTGCATCCAAGACCAGCATCCACAAGAAGCACCAGCTCCCCAACAGGTAAAGTTATGCACTCCATGTTTACGTTTATAAATTTTTGCTGAGATGTTTTGCGCCTTTCCCCAATATGCGGAGCCCCATTTTTACATTGATGAATTGGTACTGGACGGGGTGGACATCGTGCTCCATCAGGTTCACTTCCTCTTCTTCGCTTTGGCAGTCTCCGTCCCGCTAGCCTTCTCGGATGTAGTTCCCAGAGTCTGTTCTTCAGTCGGTGCAGGAAATGTAGCCTTCTTTTCCTCAACGGCGCCATCTTCACCACCTTGTCCGAACTCGTTGACACGAGTGTAGTCGACCTTGTAAGCCCATCTCTGATACAGATAAATGAAGAAGATGATGTCATCGCGGAAAGTAGCAAGGCGATGGAGGAACGGCATTTTGATGGTGAAGGCAAATAAGTCGTCGATGAAGGTGTTGAGGAACTTGTACATCATGGCCTTGCCAGGCATGTGAGCGACGCTCTTGAGACGGTAGTTGATGTACAGCGAGGGAACCATCATCAGGAATCCATAGGCGTAAACCGAGCCGACAAGGGTGGCAATGACAAATGAGTACCACGACTTGTGGGTGTCGTAGATCAGCGAGTAGATAGCATAAGCGATCAGAAGAGGTACGCCCGCGATGTACATGTACTTGAAAGCAATCTCATCGTACTCCTTGGTCTTTTCCTCTGTCTCGCTGAGCTTGTGCTTGTCCTCAAAGGAAATACGGTATGGTATGATGGAACCGGGTGCAGGGCGAATTCGCACGTTGACCACCGTCGTAATCTTCCAAAGCTCGATGAGAATGCCAACGCCCTGCGAGCCGAGAATCATCCAGCTAGTGTTCTGCGACTGGTCGACCAGATACAAGAAGATGATGGTTTGCATGAACACATTGGCGAGGATGGAGCGCACCGAGATGCCAACGTTGTCCTTCTTCTTGCGGTAATGAGCGATGTCGGAACCGAACGCAAGCGTTTCGAGGATCATGTGCGCAATACTGGCAAAAATAGTTATACAGAGGAGAATGGGATTCGAGTCCAGGAAGATTTCCTTGATCATTTCGATCTCGCTACCATCGCTGCCCGTGGTCAGGGGATTTCCGAAAGCCGCCGCACGCGCCGCTTCCTTGGCGCTGAGGTCGATAGACGCCATGGTCTTGAACTTCCATTCCGCCAGATTGTTTAGATCAATGCGCATGGGCATGGCCTTGATCGTCTCGTTGATGATGGTCATCTGACTCTTGAGCTGCCAGAAAGTATTGACAAAGAGGATCGGGTAGTACCATGTGTTCTGACCGGTGCCGTCCCTTGCACCGGTGGCCTCGAGACGGAGAAACTGGCGGACAGCTGGATGCATCTGGGCAAAAGGCATGGAACCGGTATTGGGGATGAATGAGAGCGAAATATTTGGGTGGTAGTAGTTGGTGATGATGGGTCCCGATGGTTGCTCAACTTCCCCCTCTTCCGCCTCCTCAACAGCATCCTCCTTGCCAGCAAGAAGGTTCCTGGTCTTGGATTCCTTCTTTCTGGGGATGTAGTGGGTCAATGGCCACACGAAATGGTATGCAGATCCAGGATCGTAGTTTGGCTGGGTCGGGTCGAGGAGGGCACCGGACAAGCCAACATAGAAATGCCCCCAAAGCGTGCCATTCTTCTGAACCTCGGTGGGAATGTCGATAATCCTTTCCTCAGTGCGCGCGTCGCTCCAATTGCCGATTGTGAACTTCTCTTCCTGGAACACCACTTTATCCGCCGAGGTTTGCTTCAACGAGGTCGGAACGAAGGACGGGGAAACGGTGACTATGATATCAACCTGGCTGTTCTCGGGCCAAATGGGCGCAATGAGCTGAGGAACTCGGTTGTAGACTGCACCATCATCGAGCCGTTGAGGGCGCTGCTCGTACGGGGGTACGCTTGTCGAGACTTGGACGGTCTGACCGGTCGCATCCTGAACTGTTGCTGTCTTCTGTCCACCGCCCATAAACTGCTTCATGACAAGCTGCATCAATGCCCACATTGCAACGGCCTGGAGAATCTTGGAAACCACAGAAGACTGGGTAACCCGAGACTGTCAAAACCTGTTCTATGATACACCACTCCAGCTTTAGATTGATAACTTACGCCTTGCTGTTCCTCCTGCCGCGCAGGCTGGCGCTGCGCGCCATTTCCTTCGGGCATCTTGGGAAAGGTGACGGATGGAGAACAGATAAAGCTGTTTGTCCCGCTTGAGCTGAACCAAGGTGATACTTGAAGGTTTGTTCTGTGTAGGTTACCACAGGACTCTGTTGTGAAGAGTGGCCCGGGCTGAGGTGGTGATGATGAATGATGTTGTTATGAGAGGGAACAGCGCGGTACTGTAATTTTCTGGCAGGGGACTGTAGAGGTACCTGAGTAAGGTACAGGCTACATATGTGCGCGAGTAAGGTGAACTTACCGTACTTGCTCCTCTTCTACCGGGCAGGTCTGTTGAGGCTCCATGGATGCTAGCGTAGAGGTAGCTACCTAGGTAGGTACCACCCTCTGGTTAGGCCAAAACCCTGAAACCCCACTGGCAGTTGTTTCAGCGCTTCCGTCATGATAAGTTCCCTCGGCGGGGAAACAGCAAGGGTCCATTCGAACTTGTCCACGTGAATGATGTGTAGCCAGGTACAGGAACATACATTGATTTCTAACTTCGACCGAGTGCTCAACCTCTGCGCTGACATCCCAACTCCAAGCAACTTGTCCCAGCAACCTTGTAGTCACAGTACACCACCTATACACCACAGTCGTGTTAGCCCACAACACCACAATCGGTTTGACATTGCGTGCCCAAAACGCGGAGTCGATTGGCTGTTACGCCGTGCTAGCATCCTAGGTATAGCTTCGAACCATGCATTGCCGGGAACCGGAGCACGTACGAACACTGCCTTCCCAAGGCATCTTGCAATGGTTCCTCCTGTCAAAGTACACTATCGACGCTCCCGTGGCATAAGTACATTCCAGCTGCGAAAGTCCACCCTCGTGCGCCACATTCACAATGATTGTGATGCCGCCTTCTGATAAGTGGAAGTTGATTCACAGAACGAAAGACATCCTGGCTTCGACCAGTTGGGTGCGCCAATGTACCGCAGCTTTTCCCGGCACAACGAGGCTGGTAACGATTTATTTATCTGCAACAGGCTTGACAATCCGTAATCCGACTCACCTGCTTTGACCATTGAGCTTGAATATTCGTTTGAATTTCACTGATGCCCTTTGCTATCTTCACGAGGATTCGAACCTGATACTCGGAACACACCCAACCCAGGGCAGAACGTCTAAAGTTCCCTGCAACCCTTTTGGAGGGCCCGAGTGTTCTCGTAGAACTCCACTCCACGCCTCACAAGGGTCCCCAACAGACTGTCGAGTCATCATCCAACAACAAGGGGGCACTACACTCACTTGAATGGACATCTTGGACGTTGACTTCACCCCCGGCCTTTAAAAGATTATCTTGTCCCAAAGTAAGACGGATAGCTCTTGTTGGCTCGAGCCGTAAAGGTTTATCAGACGATTCAATACAAAAGATCTGGACCCAGGTTCATAGAACCCACTTTGCCCTTCACTCTGTGTAAATATTTCGAACCCAACGTTACCACTCCGCTACACTTACCTTAACTCAGTTACCACTCTCCCTCATGAGAGTATTTAACTAGACCCTACTACACGAGTGTCACCAGAACTACCAAGCAACATTTCTCGACATAAAATTTGTAACAGAATAAAGGAGACATGACCAACATGTCGACCAACGGTGCTACCTCCAGCCCTAAGCGGACCAAGATCTGCGTCTACTGCGGCGCATCCGCCGGCAACAACCCCATCTACCTCGAAGCCGCGCGCCAGCTCGCCCGTACCATGGCCGCCAACAACATTGACCTCGGTACCTACTGACCTCTCCTGACCAAACACTATTACTGGAACTCTTCACTAACAGCGAGGTCACAGTCTACGGTGGTGGCACAGTCGGCCTCATGGGCGAGATCGCCAAGACGCTTGTTTCCCTGTCTGGCCCTGACTCCGTCCACGGTATCATCCCCGAGGCTCTGGTCCGGTATGAGCGCGACCCGCACTACACGTCCACCCAGGTGAGCGGCGGCGGAAACGGCGGCCAGAAAGATTCCGCCGCCGACGAGGAGGCAAAGGCCAAGCAGCTTCCCGTCCCCGATGAGAACGTCTTCGGCCGAACGACCATCGTCAAGGACATGCACACGCGCAAGATGATGATGGCGCAGGAGGTGTTAGCGGGCGGCCCCGGATCGGGTTTCATCGCCTTGAGCGGCGGCTACGGCACCATGGAGGAGCTATTCGAGACGGTCACGTGGAACCAACTGGGCATTCACGACAAGGGCATCGTCCTGCTGAACATCAACGGCTTCTATGACGGTATTCTGCACTGGATCCAGAACAGCATCCAAGAGGGATTTGTGAACCAGGCGAATGGAAAGATAATGGTGGAGGCGAAGAACGCGGAGGATGCGATCAAGGCGTTGAGGGAGTATAAGGTGTCCGAGGCGGTTTTCAAGCTGAACTGGAATGATGAGTAGGTAAATGAGGGTAGGAGACGAGGGGGGATCGTTTTCTGGAGGTTCTCATTTCCTGCTTGGGAAAGCGGTTGCTGTTGCATTGCATCGCGCAGCTTCTTTCTGGATGGACGACGGCGTTCAGGGGTCCTACTTCTTAGGCTGGGCCGCCAAAAGCTCTCGGTGTACCACTTTGCTTGATCAGTGGTATTCATGTCATGATATCAGTAGACACAAAACAATGCATTATTATGAAGAGGGAATCTGTTCATCTCATTACTTCATTCCGGGTGTATGCGCTCCATGGGCTAATCTGCCCCTATGTCCCAAAGTAGACCCCTAGTTTTCACCCCTTAGCTATCGACATCCATACCCTCGCCCTCGGCAGCTGCCGGGGCAGCCTCTTGGTTATCCGCCACACTCTCTATCCATGCGCTGACGTCTTGTCCATCGTACACCATGAATGGCTGCGGCTTGGTCGTACCGTCCTCCTGCTTTTCGACACCCACGATGGCGACGCTGGTATTGTCGATCGTCAACTCGCGGTCTTGCACCAAGCTCTCCTTGAGCGCCTTGAGACCATGACGGATCAGCTCCTCGCGGCCGCAGTCGGCAAAGGCCTCCAGGTTCTTCTCCAGGTATGTGCGCGCCATCTGGCTGCGGGCGCCAATGGCAAAGGCCACCATCTCCTCGGTCATGCCGCTGGGCTGGAACTCGAAGAGGTGCGGGCCGTGGTCGTCAACGCCGGCGACCAGGAGACCGACACCATAGGGCCGCTTACCGTAGTGTTGCGTGTTGATCTGTGCCTTGGATCCGATCATGTCGACAAGGGTCCGTACGGGCATGTTGCGGCCGTACGTGAGGCGGTGGCCGAGGGACTGCTGCTTCATGAAGTTGGAGAGGACGCGCGCGTCCGAGGTGAGACCGGCGATGGCAATGCCGACATGTTCGTCGATGGGAAAGAGCTTCTTTTGATACGAGGAGAGTTCTTCGGCGTTACGCTGTACAGAGCGACAAGAACATGGTCAGCTTAAATTGACCATAGAATGGGAGGATACATGTGTCGGCAGGGTGGTGCATGAGGGGTGGTCGGGGGTAAGTACCTTGATCGCTACCAGGACGGCGTGTGTCTTGCTAGCAATTCCCACCACCACCGAACCCTGCTTTACTGCTTCCGCCGCATATTCGACCTGGAAAATCCGCCCTTGCGGAGAGCTGGAGGGAAAGCAGCTGTTAGCTAAATGTCGAGGGTAGACCTCGTCAAGTGCAGAGCTTTTGGGCGTTTGGAAGCAGGGCCCAGTTTGGCTGGCTGCTTGCGGGACAGCTTAGCTTACAATGTGACCGAGTCGTTGTCGTAGTTGTTCCTGAACATGGTTGGATACCTCTATCGAGAGGAGTGGGAAACAAGAGCAGATTACGGCGGGGGTATCGGGACTTTGTGCCGGCAAGTATCGTCGGTTTCTTTCTGGTGTTTGGAGGACGCGAAATCTTGTTGTTTGTGCTGATTGTAGTGACGATGGTGGTGCAGTCCGGGTGGGATGGATGGGGGGAGGTCAGTCAGTGGACAGTGGTTGCTTCTTCCCACAGTTGCGCAGGCAGCTCCTAGCTTCGTCAGGTCCCGCCGCCCAGGCAATAAGGGATGTTGACGGTGGGCGGGACACGCGCGGGCGGGCTGGCGGGCAGGCAACTGGTACCTCGCTGCATGTACCTACCTGTGTAGAGGTACCGCCCTTGCCAGCCAAAAGAAAGTCAGACCCACTTTTGCTCGTACAATGGGCATACCTTACCTAGGTAGGTACCTACTTCAGGTGCGCGCTAGGTCTAATATGCTGAGCGAGAGCCAGGGCAAAGACGGGAGGCTGCCCGACTGACGACAGCCAAAGCGTCAGTGCAGTCGTCACTTGTTCCGCTCGCTGGAGCTCCTCCAACAATACAACTTCACCACAAGCACACTGGATCACCACCATCACGAGTTGTCGCCTGCTACAGCAACGAGCTGACGAAGCGCGCAAGCCGAGGTACCCACGCGATAACTTATCAGGGTCTCGATCACAGAAAGCAGTACGCATCGCTTCACATTTCCATCGATCACGAGTGGGCCACGTCTGCGCAACCAACACCTGTGATCCCGGCAGGCCCGCGACATCTTCAACTCTACCTTGGGAGGATTTTCTGGGTTACAGGCGCAAACGACGCCCTGACTGCTACTGTGCCCAAAATTTATACGCCTTCATAACCAGAAGCTTTGACAAATCCACCCGAGATGGCAGCAGGACTCAAGACCATCATCGCGCTCTCCTTCGTCTTGGCGGTGGGCTTCCTCCTCGTCATCTTGTCATGCGCACTATGGAAGGCGTACTACCCGCTGCTGGTGGTGGCCACCTACGTGTTGGCGCCCATACCCAACTGGATCTGCAGCCATTGCGCTAATCCGGACGACTTTGTTGAGAGCTCGGGCGCTGCGGTGTTGGATCTGGGTCGCTTCTGCACTGGTTTCCTGGTCATGATGGGACTTGGTAGGTTTACTCCTCCGTCTTGTTGCTGTTGTGTATCCTGTGTTTGCGTAGAAGTACGGCAGCTGACATGTCTCTCCTCTTCTCTTCGGCAAACAGCTCTTCCAGTGGTTCTCGCAAACTCGGCCATCATCACGGTTCCGGCCATGATCATGTCCGTTATCGGTGGCTTGTTGATCTATGGCACCATTATCAGCTTTGCCATGTTCTTCCAGGAAGAGCAAGATTTCTGACTAGCCGACCAATGATTGCGACAACGACAGAATGGTCCCGAGTCTGAGACACACACACAGCAATGACACAGAACTACAAAGAAGCAGCGAGTTCCGGTGAGCGGTTGGGATTTATCTACATGTGGTGGTAGACCATGATTGTACAACTGCCGGGACTTGTGCCGCATGATGGCTATGGGATATGATTCAATGGGTTTTGGGAAAGAGGCGGGCACTGGCTGATGAAGTGCTTTTGGGCTGGGCTGACTTGGATTATTACGAGACAGTTATGAGGTTATTTTGTTTTGTGATCAATCATCTAGTGAGAGGGCTTGACGTCTTCTTTCTATCTACTTGCAATGCATCGCGTTGGAATGCCTACTTTCTTATCCCGCCATAAGGTATGCATCTGTTGAATCAATATGACAGCCACCAAACTCCGACCCATTTAATTAACCCTGACAACAAGACCTTTTTCTGGATACGTTGAATATCGTCTTCTTCCAACCCTAACTCACGCCTGAGCCCAAATTGATGAAGTTATCCTACTTTTGTCTTCACCCTCCTTCCTTCCCCAGCTTCTGGCCCTCAGACCAGCTGTGCTCGCCCCCCCCCCCCCATCTCTCTCACCTATTCATCGAGTCTAACCCAGATCCGCAAACACCCTCAACGGTCCAGCGAGTTTCGTAAACATTTCCTCCCGCTCACCCTCAGGGGTACTCAAAATGGTAACCGCTCCTCCAGCGCCGATATGCCACACCTCATGTTCCTCTTCCTCACTCTGGCTATCTTCTCCTTGTCCCTGCACAGCTACCCGCTCATCGTCCCACCGGAACAGACTTCGGATCGTCACGCTCCAGTCTCCCCTCCCGCTGACACACATGTAGCCAACAACACCCGAGTACAAACTGCGCTCACTGTTCTGCTCAATCTGCTGCAACAGCTCGCAGCTGCGTTTCTTGGGGGCTCCCGTCATGCTTCCCGGCGGCAGACTCGCCGCGAGGACATCCAGTCCCGTGTATTTCTTCTTGTCAGAGGTTGAGGGCAGCTGCCCCTCAACAACAGTAATCATCTGAAACACACTCTGATACTCCTCCACCTTGAGCAGATCGCTCACCTCAACATTACCCGCCCCGCAAATCGAATGCAAGTCATGCCGGACCAGGTCAACAATCATCAGGTTCTCGGCCTCCTCTTTAGGCACGTGCAGGATCTTCTCGGCCTGCTCGAGCGTCGAGACCGCTTCGGACTTGCGCACTGTTCCCTTCATCGGCCGCATCGAGCACCGCCCGTGCCGGTCGTACGTTAAGAACCGCTCGGGCGAGGCGCTGACGAGCGTCGCCCCGCCGAGGCGGAGGTAGGACGCGAATGGGGCTGGTTGGCGGGAGCGGAGCGTTTTGTAGAGATGCCAAGGGGAGGGGATAGGGGAGGGGGAGCGATGTTGCTGTTGCTGCTTTCGAGTGAAGGTTAGGCTTGCTGGATGTTGTTGTCGTTGTTGTTGCATTGCTTGATGTTCCTGGGAAGCAGATGACGGGATCATGTCGCTCAGGGGCCGGGTAATCTTGGTTTGGTCTGTGAGACAGAGCTCGTAAGATTCGCCGGCTGCGATGAAGTCTTGACAGGTCTTGACCTTGACTTCGTATTCCTGTATCAGAGGTGTCTGTATTGAGGGGATTGTAGAAGGACGGCGCGTTTTCACCTTCTTGGCGGGTGAAGGCAAATCGTTGATGAAATGATGTCGGCGATGGGCAGAGGCTGAAACAAGTCGGTCTGCGGTGCTCCGCATCCAAGCAGCATCGTCCACGCTTTTATCGGAAGAATACAACTCCTGGATATGGGCCAAGCCAAGACTGTGATCTATGATCACGCTCTTTGTTACCCATGCCAGACAGACATCAGGTCGGTGGTGTGGGCGTTCTTCCAAACGGATGTCGATATCACTCAGGCCTTGTTCATAGGTAATGAAACCCATGAATCCACCCAGGAACGGTAAATCGGGAAGCTCAACACCACCCACCAGGCTCCGTATCTCATGGAAACTGGCCACGAGGCCCCATATACCGCCGTAAGAATCGAGCAAGACCCGTTCAGACAGATCCACCTGCAAGCCGTTGATCTTATGAAGCTTGAAAGTAGCATACTCATCACCAGTGTGGTACTCCAGCCGCAGTGCCTCTTCCAGTCCTGCTGCGATGATACTGTACCGACCTCTCACATCTGCCCTCGACAACGCCGTAGCAGCCGCGTTTGCAGATTCCAAAACCATGACCTTGTCCAAGCCATCCAGGCCCAGCTCCTCCACCACGTCCGACACCTGCACGCTGTGCGGCAGACGGACCGTAACAGAACGGTGCTCTGGTCTCGTTCCCATGCCCTCCCACCAGATCTTGTTGCTTTCGCTAGCAGTAGAAGAGGTCTTCTGCTCGTCGCCAATCGGAGCGTGTAACATTGACAACAGACTAGGCTTCGTAGCCTGATGCGCCAGCCTCTCGCTTTCAGCAACTTCCACCACCACCCTCCCCTTCTCTTCGTTCCAACTCAGCGCCTCTTTGAACCAGTTCTCAATGACCTTGTTCCCCTCTTTCTCTGTGCACACAGATTCAGGGTGGTACTGCAGCCCCCAGAAAGGTTTCCTCATGTGCTTTACTCCCATCAGGATCCTCTCCACCTCTCCGTCCACGCGCTTCTCTTCTACCCACGCCAGCGGTAAGAGATCTGGACACCCTTCGATAGGCTTCCATTTTGCACCTCCCTCTTCCCAATCCGCATCAGAAACCTCATGCTGGCCAATATCGCCACAAAGCGAGTGATATAGCGTCGCCTTGAACGGTTTAACACCCCGGAAAATATTGCCGTTGCCCTCATCATCACCTCCGCCGCTGCCGGGGGGATGATGCAAAACCTCCCTGACCATCCCATGCAACCCCCTCTTAAGCCTCTTCACCTCCCCACCACCATACTTCACCAAGCTCTGAAACCCGAGACAGATGCCCAGGACGGGTAAAAGTGCACCACCTTCTCCCCCCTTTTCTCCATCCGCTTGCTCAGCAGCAGTAAGCTGCCAAATATGATTCATCAGCCCAACATCCGCATCGTTATCGGGCGACCCCGGCCCAGGACCGCATACCACGGCCGTGTACTGCGCAAGTTCCCTGCGGAATCGTTTGCCAAAACCGGGCGAGGTAGGATCCAAGAGGGGAGAGTCGATGGAGAGGACGTAAACGTCTACATCGTCGAGGAGGGTGGTGAGGAGGGAGGTGATGTTGTTGGAGAAGGAGTCGTATGCGTCTAGGAAGAGGATTTTGTGCCTCTTCTGCTTCTTCTCGTTGTTGCGTGTTTTGGTGGAAGAGACATGGTTGCCATTGGTGATGTCAGGTTCGGACGAATGAGGGTGTGATGAAGACGACTCGGAGAAAGGATCAAGAATATGATGATCGGTGGTGGGTGTAACCATGTTGGTGTTAGACTCGAATATGGGTTGGTCGTCCATGCCTTTCTTGCATGCATAGGAAAATTTGATGAGTGAGGGGTGTGCTGCATGAACAAGATCGAGCACTTCTTTTTTTTTTATCTCTTCTTTTTTTTTTGTTTTTTTTGGTTCTTCTTCTTACACCCGGCACATGAGTTCACTGGCTAACTTTGCTCTCTAAAGCAAAGGGGAAGAATGAAGTGTTGCGCCGATTTTTCCGAGTCAGTGGTGACATTCGTTTAACAAAATCTCGAAAGCCTTGGCCACCCGCCGTTTCGGTGAATTGCAGTGGCGAGCGGCGAGCGGCGAGCGGCTTCAGCGTTGGGGGGTGTTGTACATATTGCTAGAACCCTAACCCTGACACATACAATGACAGCACTTCATGCAGTGTCGTTCTGTAGATCAGAACTCGTGTGATTAGCTCTGTGCTGCTGCTAAGTCTAGTGGACGTAACTGATGGGTATATGGCTGGCAATTAATATTCACCCCACGTGTCATACAACTTCATATGATACTCCCATGTGTTCCGTCCGAGCCCTAAGCACTAATCGCAGCCCGAAAACCAAGTTCAACGCTTTGTGCCATGCATATGTACATCTACCGATATCCCTTATTCCTTCCTTGTAGTGTCTAGACAGAACGACCAGCTTAAACGATTTACTCAATCACATCATTCCTAATCACAACAACCCTAGCCGGCCTCCTGGAGCACCACACCCTCCTCTCCCTTTTGCTGCCCGCAATCTCCATCCCCATCGCCGCATCTTGCATCTTCTCCGCCTCGCTCCTCCTCTTCCGCCTCTCCTCTTCTTCCTCCTCGCTCGGCCTCCACACCATCGTCTCTTCCACGCTCGCAGAGATTTCAAACTCGCCTCTACACAATGCCGTGGCGCCCATAACAACCTCGGCACTCTCTCCACCCGCCAACAGAGGTAGTGCTTTTTGTAGAGTGCCGTTCCAGGCAAACTTACGGGTGAAGTCGAGCGCAACGTTGAGCGGTCGATGGCATAGGGACGGCATGAGACGGACGAGCGGATAAATGGGCTGGTTTGTACGGTTAGTGACAGCGACGCGGAGCTGTAAAAAGGACTCGACCTTGGCGATTGCGTGTGATTTGTGCTTTTGCTTTGCAGGGGAGGATGGCGAAGCGGAGGCATCCAGAACAGAGATTTCAATCCCGATCTCATCCACCTTTACCGCCTCAATCATGCGGCTCGTCAGCCTCATCGACCTTAACTCGATGCTTCCGCTCCTTCCGCCGGCAATGGTCCCCCCTCCTGGCCCGGTCCGCCACGTTCCTGTGAGCGAGTCTAGCACTCTCTCCCTGTACCAGAACGCTTCACGATTGGCTCGTTCCATTTCAGGCGTAAGCTTTGAGCTGACAATGAACTGCCTCTGCCGAGAGGGGTTCAACACAGGAATGGACGCATAAGGGTCCTCCAGGTAGACCCTCTTGATTGGGAAGATCACTCTGTTAACGTTTCCAGGAAGGATATGCTCCTCGAGCCTGGCCCCGTCCTCTGACTCGAGCTGGATCACCATATTACTCGGCCAAGCATTGCGCAAATCCAACATCAGCAGGCAATGTGTATCGGCGGTCAGTTCCGACGTGCTCTCCTTGTTGCTACCCGCCCGTAGCCAGAGGGGCTCAGGGATGCTGCCGTGCAATGGGAAGACGTCCATGCGGGCTATTTCAATACTGGCATTGACGGTAACAGTAAGTGCCAATGAAACTTGACGAGTAAAGAACCTCTCCTCTTCTAGCTCGTCAGGAGGCACGCCCAAGCAAGCATAGTCAACCTGGATGAGACCGTGTGTAAGACCTGGTTTCCCGAGAATCTCAAAGTCGAATGTTGCTGTACCGCCAGGAGGAATGTACCTCTTCTGATTCCCTTCCTTGCGTATACGAAGAGCCTGCTTCTTAGCAAGGATGAGCTCATATTCATAGAGCTCAGCGGGGGTTGCATCTCTGCTGGCCATTGCGGCCTGCAATGGTTCCTGAGTCGAATCTTGGAAGGAAAACAGCAGAAAATCGACTGGAGTCATGGCTGATAGGTTTTGCAGCGTGACCGAGAACTTTTGGCGCTCCCCTTCGAGGATCATAACCGATGACTGGGGAAGCGTTGAAGACTTGACCACGACAACTGGTTGTTCGGTAATCACGTTTAGCTCAAGGCTTTCTGGCCTAGGACGCTGTGTTGGAGGTGTACGCTTCGCTGGGGGGACATCAAGTGCCGCGAGGCCGATACCTTTAACCTTTTGTTCCTTCTCAGGAGCCCACTGCTCAATAAAAATAGGGAACTTTCTTTCGCGGCAGCCCCTGACTTTGATGATAGCGCCCTTAATCCTCAAGGTTCCTGCAGCCTTCGGCACTCCTGATATCCTGAGAACCTGGGTACGATAGGGCCCTATGACGAGGCTTTCAACTGCAGATTCGAATTCGGCCCCTTCGGTATCTAGACGGATACTCTCCAGCTCCAGATCCATTTCAAATGTGTTTTGGAAGGTTAGCTTGAACGTTGCCGCCTCTCCAGCAACCAGAACCTTTTCGTCGGCTGCTGCGTCTGGCTGTTTTAAGAATGGGTTATAGATAAATGGATTGACGTCCTGCGAGGTCCTCGTCGTCGCCACGGCATTAGGTAGCACGCTCCGAGCATGTGAAACCGGTGTTCGCGTCGTGGCCAAGGGTTCGAGCTTGACGCCCCTGAGAAGAAACTCGTCCCAATACTCGGCCCCCAAATGACCCATACCGAGCCGCTTGGCAAGATTGGACGTTTTTGAGATGTTGGTGGCGAAGCGTATTTGGTCCTCTCTATGGATTGCCGGATAGGCGTCCTCGCGCCGCAGCCCAGGAGCGGTACCGCTTCCAGCCGTCCGTAGGAGGTCGCTTGAGTATTTCAACACGCCAGCAAAATCTGGAAGCGCTTCAGAGAAGCTGACGCACGTCCTCAGAATATTAAGTTTGATATCCCGTATGCCGAAATTCCGTAAATCGGACTGTTTCAGTATTCTTGCAACTACTGCTTCGTCGGAGTCGTCTCTTGTGGCTGGGCCTGCCAAACACGCTGTTGAGCCCAGGTCATCGGTTACCACTCCGTACGTCCTAAGCAGGAGGCCGAGAAAGGCACCGATACCCTGCTCGATATCATTTTCGGTTAGATCCAGAGCACCGGCATGGCCATTCCCGCCAAGCCCATTAAGACCTACGAGCCCAGCTGCGGGATGAATCCCAACATCCGCGGCTCCTCTGGTACGCGCTTCCACCAGGCCGCCGATCAGAACCGACACCAAATCCCTAACGATCATAGCCTTCTTCCTCTGGAAGCCTAGCAGTCCCAAGACGGATGCAATGCCGCTGAGGAGTACTATCCGGTCAGCGGTAGTTAACAGTTCAGAAGCAGAACCCGGATAAGCCTTCATCAAATTCGAGAGGATATGAGTCCTTGTTGGGACGATAGTAAACCTAGGAGACGTGGTCAACCGCTTTTGTGGTGGTGTACCAAGGACCATCATCTCTAGAGACCGTTCATCGAGCTTCCCATCTGCAATATGCAGAGCCGTGAGCATTCTGGAAAAACGGATAATGGTCTCAGACATGGGTAGCGGTTGGAGATTTTCGGCTGTTATCCTCGAGTAGAGACTGATGATACGGTCGAGCAGCTCTGGGATATACACCTGTAGTCTCCGTAACCAGCGCGGTTGGTTCGGATCTTTCTGTTCAGCCTCTAGGATCTGATTTGCGAGCGCTGTCCCTTTGTCGGCATTGGGTAGCAAGATAGGATGCACATCGAATTCAATGCCTGCCCAACCCAGCAGCAACAGTGCTATCAGAGATAGCTCCAGGGCCTTTCCGTGCCAAATGTGATCATTAGTCGATTTGGCCCCGGCCGCACCCTCAGTCAGCTCTCTAAGCGCGTCAATCCACCGACCAGCCTGGAGATACAGAGAGCCCAAGACAATCTGGAACCTGCTTTTTCCCCTGTGTAATTTCTTGTCGGTCGGTCCGCCTGAACCAAATCCCTGGACCGACACCCTGTCCTGACTTTGGGTCCTGAAGACATCCATCAAGTCGGGACGCGGAGGCAGTGCCTTCTCGGGACTGGCTGAGTCGTCTCCCGGGATGTCGTCAAAATTTGTAGGCGGGTTAGATAGTCCGCTTCTTCCATTTGGCGGTGTTGCTGGTTGGCCGGAAACTGCACGGTTGGAGCCAAAAGTGCCTCCCTTTGAAGGGACAGGAGGCATGGACATGCGTGCCTGGTGGCCCCTATCTATGAGCCCGCTCGCTGAGACTGATCGGTTGGTTGGCAATGCAAATTGGGAATTCCTCCTCGAAGGGTCTCCTAGAGGCCCTTGCCCTCCATACATCTGTTCCGCAGTTGAAGCGTGACCGGGCGAGTTGATAAAGGTCATACCCTCATATGACTTGGCAAGGGTGGTCATCTCGGCGAGAATTAACGAGGATATGTCACACATGACCGTTTTCATGGTAGTTCTTTTATGCTGCTCGGGTGGCGGGATCGTAACGATGCCTTCTGGAATTGGTATTGGGTTCTCTTCGGAAGGCACATAGTCGAACAGCAGTACCTGGTGAACAAGTATCCTGGGGTAACGGTCCCTTAGGTCTTCCAACTCCTGATCTAGCGAGCGTATGTTTGTTTCGGCGACTGTCCTGCCGCCGGATTGCCTCTTGCTGAGAACAACGTTATTGATCTCGGCGCCGTCGGCAATGGCAAGCAGGGCCAGCGGTTCGCGATACAGATCGAAGGGCACCAGCGCAAGGTGCGAAGGGGGTGGTACGTGGGTCATAAGGTCATAGAACATGGCGCCGTCGGGGAAGGCCAGCGGGGTGAACATATCTAGGAGAGGCAGATACGCGGGTCAGCGAGAGCTTTCAGGGACCTTGGATATATACTGGTGCTATCCTTACTTCTGTTTGGACGGCCATCGGCGGTGATGTCGCGTAGCTGGACGACATTCTCGGGGGTCAAGCTCTTGACAAAGGTGTCAAAGCGGTCACGCTTAATCCTTCCTATGGGCAACACCAGTGCCTTGACCCTCGCCGGCGCGACAGGCAGGAAAGGATCCGGAGTCATGGTCGTCTCGGCGAGGTCATTCCCGTGCCTTGGGGACGCGGTGGGATGCTTTCGAGGTTGTGTCGCTAGCTTCCTTCAGATGGAGAGAAGGGACATGTCGGGGCCCAAGAGGAGCTTCGAAGCATCGGGCAAGCAATGCGACTTGTGCTGCTGCTACCTTACCCTGCCTTGCCTTGCTATTCCGCACCTGCTGGTTGTCGTTACGTCTAAACGTGTTGGTGATGCAGAAACGGGCTGTCTGTTAGGTAGCTGTGAGAACTAAAGAAGCTGGTTGTTTCAAGCGGGCAGGCACCGAGCCCCTTCCTTGTACCTATGCCCGGTAGTAATGTTTCTTCGGTGAATCGTGGAGTAGGCCGAGCCCGTGGAGGTACCTACCAGACGGATTGGCGGGCGAGCAGCTATTAGGTAGGTTGCGGTACCTCCAGTGGATTAGACCATCCCACACACTTGATTTGGATCAGATGGCGCAAGGGTTCGGTGCTAGCATACAGGCAGCTCCCCGCTGTACATTAGTGTACCTACTCCTGTGTTGAGGCGTCCCAATCAGCTCTGAACACCTCAGCTTCCCTTCCATTCCCGTCCCCTTTCCCCCGCCCTTCCCTTCCGGGGATCACCTATTCCGGCCGTCTCGTCTCCCTGCCGCGGCCGGGAAGTGGAGCAAAAGCAAAATAAGGGTCCGGAAGCATCTCTAGGGAACGGCATCCCTCACGGCAACAAAGATGGCAACTGCCGTAGTTTCAATGCCTGGTTTACCGAGCCTTTGGGAATCATTATAGTAATCACATCCTCGTACCATTTTCTTCCAAGCTCTACTGACCGGAAGTTCTATGAATCAAGACTGGGATCCACTTGCGCAACCCATTTGTGTCAGAAACGGGAAAATGATATCATGTTCATTCCCCCCCCCCCATGAATGACTAGCTTTTACCTTCACACTTCACCTTTAGAGATAAAGAGTCCAACGCTATCATGACATTGGTCCCATACCAGGAAAACCACCCATTCCCGCACCTGATGAAATCTCTCCCACTCCCATGCCTTGCGTATCCTCCATTTCTGACCTACCCTTCCTTGCCTCAGCCTTGAGCTCGCTGTCAAAGATATCTACAGCCAAACTGACTTCAACAAAATCCTCCAGCTCCTCCGTCACCGTCTTCAGCTTTTCTTTAACGGCAATAGCACCTTCGAACCCAACGATATGCCTTGCCGGCGGGTTCTCGTGTCCGCCAATGGCTGTCAAGGCATGCACCGTCTCCATGACCAGCTTGTCCAAGGTGGTGGGCGGAAGTTTCGGGTAGCGGAATTGTATCTCGTCTTCGCTTTGCTCAATGTACGTGTCCGGATTCGAGTTCAGGACGGTAGACAGGACATCCCGAATATTTGGAGCCGGGTTCAAGTCGGCCTCGTACTGGGGTAGTGGCGGAGAGAATATGAGCTTGTTAGTTAGGCTTAGGATTTCCTTATTGGGCTGCACAATCGTCATCTTGATGTTGAAGGGCGCAATCTCGTATGCAAGCGAGTCACAAAAGCCCTCGAGTGCCCAGACAGCAGCTGTGTAAAAGGACATGCCTGGTGTCCCAATGTGACCACCAATGCTGGTCAGAACAATGATGTGACCTGTGTGTTGCGCTCTGAGTTGTGGTAGGGCAGCCTTGATAAAGTTCACCTGGGAGAAGTAGATAGTCTCGAACTGGTCCCTCACCAGGTTCTGCGTCGCAGGGTTGGTTGATAGTTCCTCCACGGTCCCCACAACGGCTATAGAAACACAAGAAGAGTTAGCGGGCCACCGTCTGGACTTGCAGGTACTTTCGCGATTCACTTACATTCAGCTCTACAGCAGAGCATAATGTCAATCCTCCCGAATATTTGAACGGCTTCGGCGACGGCAGCGCCGCACTGGCCCATGACGCGGCTATCACACCGGATGGGGCGGATCCGGTCCTTCCATCCCTCACGGTCCTTGCGGTTGCTCTTACACTCGTTGATGAGTTCACGGAATTCGGCGCTGCGGTCTTCGTGTTCGATCTCCTGTGGCGGTAGGCAGGCGACTATATAGTCGCCATGCGCCAGGAGCTGACGTATCAACCGGATAGCGAGTGGCGTGAGCGCAGACGTTATCAGCCATGTCCTCGGCGAGTTATGGGTTGCTGGTTGGTCCATTACAGGTCAGACTCGCGGCCCGAATCTAGCGGTTATATGGAATCATGGCTTGTTGGGAGAGGTGTAGCAAAAGAACGGGATTTGGGGGGCAAATAAGTAACGGCGATAGTTCGTGACAAAACCATTGATATCAAGGTTGACAACAGGTGATGTAGCTGAGATAAGCTGGTATGCAAAACGAAAAGGTGGCGCACGCACGGAATGATGCTGCAGGAATCGCATGAGATGACTGTCTTCCGCTCGTGGTCGGCGCCGCTTCCGAAGGCTTGCGGTCCACCATCCTGGGTGTAGGAGCAGGAACCTTCGCTCTCGCGTATTCCTTCGCTGGCAGTTGCCGCTCAGTTAACAACAAAAGTGCCAGCTCGGGGCTGAAGCTTTGTCCACAACACGACACCCTACGGTACCCTTCCCCAGAGTCTTTGGCTGGACCGTGCTGCTTGTATCTCGGATGTCAGCCAGTGAGTGAGTGGCAGTGTGATCCTGATGCCTCCGGACGCCCGTAGATACCGTGATCTTCACAAAGTGATGGCTGAAATCGATAGCTTGTCGTCTCTTCTGCACTGTAGTCGCTAGGTCTGCCGAGTGTTGGCTCGCTGCTGCCGTGACACGAAACTCTGGTCCTGAGTTCCGAAACTGTAAGCTGTGAGACAGTATAAGGTTCAGTAAGAGGATAATGTCGTCCCAAAGACAGGTCAGATTTCATATACTCTGGGAGGGAGAAAAAATGTCACGGTAGCGGGTTTTGTCAAGGCTGGACTGTCTCCTCAACTTTGAATGGCATTAGGTATTGGGCCTGCAGTTTGGATGCTCAACGGCTTCATCCCTGTTGCTTAGCGCTGTCCACCCACCAAGGGCATCGATGCCACGGCAGTCAGAATAGCGCACAGCCGATGAACCACGGCAAATGAGGGCAGGCGAGGCTCGAGCCTCGGGTTCTGGCTGATCGTCCAAAGTAGTTGTGGCCCAAACCAGGGGATGCGCATTGCAGAGGTGTCCATGTGTAGTGTAGTGCGCAAGGCCATCGGGGTGTGATTCCGAACCTTTTTATTTTGAACCGCAACAAATGCGGGGACGGTGACCTTTTGAGGTACCAAATCAACCATATCTCCTGTATTGTACACTATCGGCCGTTACGCCGGGGATGTTGAGCATGCAGTTTCACATCCGACAGACGTCCAGGATATAATGTACCGCGGAACGGTAAGGAGGACGGAACAAAGCGTAACCTCCTCCGAACTAAGTAAGGCATACCCCGCTCCGTGGAAACATGCCCGACCTCAACGGCGTTGAGCTCAACTTGATCTCCGCGGTTCATCAGTTTGTACATGACAGGGTTTATTCATAGTGCTCCTGTCCTCGAGATAGCTTCCGGAGCTGGTGAGCTTGGCTAGAGATAGGCGTGTCTTCCTGCGAGGAGGTAGCAAGGGGTCTATTATGTATGTAGGTAGTGTATCGCGTCTGCCATACCAAACTGATGCTTGTTCCTCGGCGATCCTCGTGGGCATATTGCGGCAAATAACAATGTCATCCGCACCCGAGAAGGAGAAGAAGTTGTGTACAATAACATAATATTCACGTCTAAATGGTTCTCCACCCCCCGGGCCGGATAGCCACGCTTCCCCTCGGGTCCTTTGCGAGTAGTTGAGTTGCTGAGGGAACGAAGATCACCCTCTGCCCTAGTATTCAGGGGTACCTTACCTATGTTTACACACCTAGGGGCATGAACGCTGCTGCTTTATCGCAGTGAGGCAAAGCGCTAGGTACCTGTGCGCTAGATTTCAGCGACAAGGCACAGGGGCTGCCTGCCTGTCCCTAGCGCTACCTGCAGGGCAGCTACCCCACCAACGCCCAGTGACGTTGTCCCTTCTCACTGGAGGGGACGAGGGATGTGGTGACCCCAAACCCGACATCGCGTCCCCAAAGGAAGGTCGACTTTGCGATTCGAACTGATTCCAGATCTCACTCCTCCGTTCAGGCACCCCTGACACAACAGCACACCTGCGCAGTTCACCTCAATCAACCCGTTCGGTGGAACGCCATATCTAATCTTTTACGAATCGACAACGATCATCGTGATACCGAAAACGCCAGTGCGAAGCTGCAACATTAATCCATCATGTCTACCGCAGTCATCAATGCCGACGACGACCACATGGAGCCCACGCTCCAGTCGATTCTCGACCAGCGCTCGCTGCGCTGGATCTTCGTCGGTGGCAAGGGTGGTGTCGGCAAGACGACGACGTCGTGCAGTCTGGCCATCCAGCTGGCCAAGGTCCGCCGTTCAGTCTTGCTCATCTCCACCGATCCCGCCCACAATCTCAGCGATGCCTTCAGCCAAAAGTTTGGCAAGGAGGCGCGTCTGATCGATGGTTTCGACAACCTGAGCGCTATGGAGATTGACCCCAACGGTAGCATCCAGGATCTTCTAGCTGGCCAGGGCGAGAATGAGGGTGCTGGTGATATGGGTGGTGTGGGCGGCATGATGCAAGATTTGGCGTTTGCGGTACGTTGTTGACCTTGGATCCCCTGCGCATGGCGTGTTACAATTAGGCGCTACATGACACATACTGACCTTCGAATCTGCCATAGATTCCCGGTATCGACGAAGCCATGTCCTTCGCCGAAGTCCTCAAGCAAGTCAAGTCGCTCTCGTACGAGACCATCATCTTCGACACGGCGCCGACCGGCCACACGCTGCGCTTCCTGCAGTTCCCCTCAGTCCTCGAGAAGGCGCTGGCCAAGGTCTCGCAGCTGTCTTCGCAATACGGCCCCTTACTCAACGGCTTCCTTGGCTCCAACGGCACGCTGCCCAACGGCCAGAACCTGAACGAGATGATGGAGAAGCTCGAGACGTTGCGGGCCACCATTTCGGAGGTGAACACACAGTTCAAGGATGAGCGTCTGACCACGTTCGTGTGTGTGTGCATCCCCGAATTCCTGTCGCTGTACGAGACGGAGCGCATGATCCAGGAGCTAGCCAGCTACGGGATCGACACCCACAGCATCGTGGTCAACCAGCTCCTGTTTCCCAAGCCCGGTTCCGACTGCGAACAGTGCACGGCCCGCAGGAAGATGCAGAAGAAGTACCTGGATCAGATCGAGGAGCTGTACGACGAGTTTAACGTTGTGAAGATGCCGCTGCTGGTGGAGGAGGTCCGTGGTAAGGAGAAACTGGAGAAATTTAGCGAGATGTTGATCAAGCCGTTTGTGCCGCCACAATAGAATGCTTGGTAATATAAAAGGTGTAATGATAATAATCTATGAATATTCCCTTCATTTTTACCAGGTTCAAGACCAGAGAACTGATGTCGAGATGGGAATATGTTTCAAGATCTATTCACTTGCGACGAGAATTAATTCACTTCAAGCCGTATTTTAAAACGCGACACCGTTACACACAGATCACCAAACGGGAACGTGTCGATAAGAGAGAAAAAATAAATAAAAATAGATCTCTTCTACGATTCGCAGCCCTCAAAAGCAATTCAAGCCGAGTAACACATGTAGCAAATCAAGCAGCTATGAAAGACAGAGTAAGCGGGGAAACTATGGTAGGTCAAGTCCGTAGGTTGTCCATTGCCTATTCAGAGGAAGCTTGAGTGTAGCGCAGGAGATCGGTTCATGCTGACAGTCTTCTCCGCTATTGTGATCCCTTCAACCATCATCAACAAAGAGAGCAACAGCCGTCGCTCAAGTCCCTTTCTCCAGGCAACCGTCCTTCTCTTTTTTTCATAACGTCCATCATTTGCCGTCATTTTCCCTTCCCCTAGATGTTTCGTTTGCATGCCATCATATCCTTCGATCCATCCGTCCATCCATCCATCCATCCCTCACATATATACGCCTTTCACGCCCCAGGATCCCTTCGCGTGACCATCCTGCCCGCCAGCCAACTTTCCACCCACCCATCCAGTCCTCCCGTAATAGTTTCGAGATCAAGTCCAGAAAAGGAAAAACCGTAAACGCCTCTGATGCTCATAGAAAAATCAAAAAGTGAGTGCGAAATAATACCGGCTGACCGTTCCTTTGGCCCTCCATGTCTTGTGGCTTCCTCATCTGGGTATTTTTGTTGAACTCTTTGGTTGGTGTTGCCGCTTTTCCCTCTTCATATGTCATGCATGTGGTTGGGTATGCAATTTGAATTGTTGTGATATGTACCACGTATAGAGTGCTGTGTTGTGATGTGAGCCAAATTCGAAGCCGGGGATCATGCTGGTAACTATCATGCCGGGTGTTTTTTTTTTCCTTCTTTTTTTCTTTCTCTTTGCTGCCTGTTTTGTTCTTGCTTTTATAGCCATGTGTACCTATGGCATCCCTTACAACTCCCGGTAATCACTCGGCCGGACCCGCCTTTGGCGGTTCTGGTGACGGTGCGGGTTGACGGGTTTCCTGAAGTAGGCATCGTCATCGTCAGCGGGCTGATGAGAGAAATTTTTGAATTGGTGCTGCTGGCCTTGGTAGCCGCCACCATTATGCATGCCCATGCCGGCTGCTTGATTCATAGCGTTCATTCTGCCACCACCTGGTCGCATGGTGCCACCCATGTTCGGGCCGTTGGGAACGCCGCCGTGGCCGTTCATGCCCATGCCGCCGTTGTTCCACATTCCGGGATTGTTGCCGTTGGGCATTCCGCCAGGGCCACCGGGGAAACCGCCTGGTGCCATCCCGCCGTTCATGGGTGAAAAGCCAGATCCCATCCCGCCGGCCATCATCGGGTTCATCATATGGTTCATCATGCCCATGTTCATGTTGGGCATTCCCATACCTCCAAAGTTACCCATCATGGGCATGCCTGGGAACATTTGCGGCATGCAGTTCAGGGCATTCATGGCATTCATGCCATTCATGCCGGGCATACCAGGCATTCCGCCCATCATTTGCTCCATCATGGCTTGCTGCTGGGTCTGTTGGGTCTTCTGCTGCATGGCTTTAGGCGCTTTTGGGATCTTGGGGTTCTCGAGGGCATGTTCGGCAGGGCGCTTCTTCGAAATTTGCTGACTTTGCTGTTCCCGGTTAACCTGTGTTGGTGGCGTTGTCTGACCGGTAGAACCGGATTGCATCGATGCTGCACTTAGCACTTGTGATATATGTTGCTGCGAGGCTGGCTGTGATGCAGAAGGTGCAGTATCTGTCGAAGTCGGGGATTCGGATTTTGGCTTGATTTGCTCAGTGGTGGTTTGGACGGCAAGAGCGTCGGTAGATGTCGGAGACTTGGCAGCTTTCGGGCTGTTGGGACTGCCAGGGCTTTGAGACCCTTCTTTCGCCTTACTATTCTTTTCCGCAAGGAAAGCCTTGATCTTCTCAACTGCCTCCTCATCCGCCTTCAAGTCATCGATAAGTATGCCATCGGACTTGCAGCCAGGACAAATGAAGTCGCTCTCAATGAGGGCGTTGGTAATGCAATCATTGCAATACGTCTTCTCACAACACGGTGTCTTCATTGGGTCTATGAACAACTTGTGGTCAATGGGGCACTCCAGCCCACGCTCCTGAATCTCCTTATCTCCCTCAGGAGTAGCCTTTTGGGCTGCAGAATTCGACTTGGCCTTGGCCTGAAACTGTTCCCAAGAAGCCTTGTCAGGCTCGGCAATGACGAACTCTCCATCGGCATTGACCATGATACCAGACGGGGTCTTGGTTTCGTCACCGTCCCCATTCTGACCTAGGGCCGTTGCCTTGTCTACTGTCTTGAGGAAGGATTTGGGAATGCCGGTAGTCCGCTTCACGCGAGGGCGGTTGTCATAGTCAGGGTTGTCGTTGGTTGGGCAGAGTTGGATCCAGTGACCCTTCTCGCCACACCTGTAGCAAATGTATCCCTGCGGAGGGTCATGGTCGGGGACGTTGGCAGGCTTCTTGGGGCCAGATTTAGCAACATATTGCTGCCTAAACATCCAAGTTAGTATCAAGGCATTTTGCGGTTGTCTGAAGCGATGGAAAGTATACGTACGTGGCCATTTCCTCCTCCCTCGCGGTGAAATTCTCGGTCTGGGCTTGGAAAACGGCTGCCATCTTCTCTTCCTCAGTCATGGCACTGTTAAGCTGCACGACTGGGTTGACGACCGGCTTAGCCAAGGCCTTGACAATCGGTTGTTCTTTGCGCGATGAGTTCTTTGCATGGACGGGCATTTTGCCTGAGACATAGCGAGCAGCTCCTCCCCTACCCTGTACCTTGGCGGGCATGCGGCGAGCAATGACCGTGGTTGATCGTGGAATAATGGTTGTATCATCATCGTAAACTGAAGCCGTGTCAGCGTTCTGAGCAGAGCCACTTTGAAATCCACTTGGATGGTACTCACCTTCCTTCATGCCCTCATCGGCAGCGATGACGAGGTCAAAATCGGTGCCATCGCCGAGCGCACTTTTCAGGATGATTTCACGTTTCAGTTCGAAGACGGATATGCCAGTTCCGTCGAACTCCACACGGGTGGGCTCCTTGTTAGACTTGAACTTGAAGAAGACTGAGGACTCCATGATGGGTTCAGCTTGATGCGATGTTGACTGTAGAGGCAATGGTCATAGGTTGCGCAACTGGGATGCCAAACAGGATCCAGAAGTGACGCCGCGCCCAAGGCAAACACTGTACTATTAGAAGACTCTCCTAAACGATGTTGACGTATGATACGAGTTGGGGGCTGGGGCTTGTAGAATGATTTCTGCAATGTCTCAGCTGGTAGTGAATTCTCCCCTTTCAGCAAAAAAGAATAATAGGCTCGTTTCCTTGTTCCTCTGTTTTTCTTGCTCTTGGATTTGTAGAAGTTAGACTGAGTCAATTCTGAATGTACTCGTAGGAAGAGACACGAAGTGACAGATAAAGAGAAGGAAAGTACAAAGACCCAGCGAGACTGCAACAACCCGTTCAAGGGGGATGGATGGTACTGTTGGAAGACTCGCACTTGTTTCCCGTCCCAGATATCAAATCAATTGTGCCACAGCCAGAGACTCAGATCACCTTCCAGGCCAGCCCAACGAGCCAACAGCCAGAAAATATCGAGTTTCGAAATTTGTCAGTATGCGAAGCAAAAGGAAAGTGAGAGTTGTTTGATGATATTTGACTTGTGGCGGAATGATGGGACGCCGTCACGCGTTGGTTGGATTGATAATGTGTCGGTCTTCGGTGTGGAATCAATTGTGAAGCGTCGCGAGTCACGTTCGACTCAGATCGTCGGTTGTCGTTCGGTGCGCTGATGGAATGGTAAAGAATCGCAAGAAGTCTGCCGCCAACGGTGAACGACGCGGCGACGCTGGGGAAGAGAAAAATCGATAAATGGAAAGTCGGCCGATGCAGTTGTGATGGCCAACTAATTGATTCGACGTGGTGTCGCAGGTGGAAAGTTTTGTTGGAGGAAGAAATGAACGGGAGGGTTCGGGGCAGCTGAAATGGAAGTGGAATGTCATACCTAGGTAGAGGTACGCTGGCGCCTATGGAATGGGCGGAAAGAATGACTAAGCAGCCTGTGCATTTGTTGCCTTTGCGCTGCCGATGAATAAGTGCAGGTTCGGCAGGCAAGTACCTCTCTACATTAGATAGGTTAGGTATATACCTCTACGCACATACACAGTACACTAGGTGCTAGTGGGAAGCTTATCGGGTGTTTGAAAGCGAGACACGGATGTCTCCCTACTTCTCTAGTTGCGCCCGTGCCCTAGAGGTAATTCTTTAAGGGTTGAAAATTCACGGCATGACTAAGCCAAGCACCCCGGCAGTGGCAGCCAGTGGGAGACTGCTTGGCAGTGCCTGGCAATGGAAAACACTACTTACAGTAATTTCCCCTGCTCGTGCATGTAATCCGGGCCAGAGGTTTGCATGCATTTAGAGGTATATATGCACTAGCAGGCTCGTGCCAAGACATCCCGCCCCCCTTAGCGTAGAAATTATAGGGCTTCACGGGTGGCTAACTTACTTATAAAGCACCCATACATTTACGCGGTTATGCGGTTGCCCATACTAATTAATTGCGGCTAGCAGTTTCTAAGCATTTAGAGGGCTTTATGCACGAGCAGGTGCATGCACGAGCAGGGGAAATTACTGTACCTACATTTCGGGGCTTCAACAACTTACCTTTGGTTTTCCAGTCTGTTATTTGGGAAACATGGCTCCTTTTCACGGCACGATCGAGAATGGTCAGGCCGGGTTATCGCAGGGTGCGCAATGTTGCAGGAGCTGCTTGCGCTAGGCGGAGAGGATTGCATGATGATGATGATGACGATGTTTCTTGCGTTCAAGCGAGCAGCGGTGGGAGCTTGGTTCCGTGTTACACACCCGCGGGGATAATGGCCAGACGCTCGACGATATTGTTGGATCATTTGAAAAAAATGGTACCACGATCGTCAGAGTTGCGCAGTCCCCTCATTTCACTCATCTGTGGCTCCTTTCTCTTCTTTGTTTATACGTCCCGCTTTTGGCCACCCGACTCTAATGTTGCCCTGTGGAAAAGCGGTGCCCGTTAGCGTAGATCGGTAGGTAGAGGTACCTAGGTACATAACGGTAGCGTACCGGTATCCATCGGTCCTAATCGTACCTACCTATAGAGCTACGCTAGCTACCTTAGTAGTGTGGCTCTTCCATCGGCCCATCCCGTTGGTTCGTCGTCGGGTCACTTTCATCATCGCTTTTCCGTCGCTCTCGGCTCTTGGGGTGGCACTACACTACCTTCCATTTTCCCAAGTTTACAAATCCTGCCGGCCCCGCGTCAATCATCTTTACTCCTCCTTCCCCAACTTTCCTACCTACCTACCCACCTACCTCCCTACCTACCTACAGCCCCTCTGTACTAAAACTTCAGACCATCATCATCGCACCACGGCATCGGGAAAAGAGGATTTGACAGCTTCCTGTGGCCGTACCGGATCCGTTCCAATGTCAAGACCTCTTAATCAGCGATCGTGAGCTGCGCTTCTCACAGATAAACACACACTATTCGTCCCGACAACGTCCACGATTCCAACATCGCCACCTCCAGTGACTTCCATCCAAACGACTCACGTTTCGGCCAACCATTGCTATCCTACTACTTGGAGTCGGCCATCCGCTCGAGCCTAGCTCCGAACCGTGCTTTTCTATACACATCCAGCCCTAGGAACCGGTCATCCAAATCCCGAGCGCTTCATAGTCCCATTGTTGGACAAGTCCATACGTACCGAAATCTTCCACTATAGGGCAATATCAGCGAGCCTTACCCTCTCCCTCGGTCAAAATGGTTCTCACGCACACTACCAACCATACCTACAGCCATCCTTTCCCGACCGTCACACTCGCCTTCTTCCTCCGGTACTGCTCCCCGCAGCTCAATCCCTTCTCTCAGCATGTCATGAGCACCGACACCCTCTCATCGCATGTCGACCCGGCCACGGGCCGTCTGCACACGACTCGCATCCACCTCAAAAAGTCGCGCATGCCGCCTGCTATCATGAAGATGCTCCCCACCAGCATCACGGGCGGTGCCGCGACCGAGAAGGCGTCCTACATCCTGGAAACCAGCGTTGTGGACATGAAGGAGGGTTGGATGTCGACCGAGAGCCGGAACCTGAACTTTGCCGGCGTTCTGTCGGTGGTAGAGAAGCAGATCTACACCATCCCCAAGAGCACTCATGAGAATGGAAATACGACCGATGTTGCCACGACGGTGGTCTTTCGATCTCGCTTTGGGGAGCGTATTCGCGACAAACTGGGTCACTTGCACGCGCATGAAGTCGAACAGGAAAAGGGCGGCTTCTTTTCCCGGCTTGGCGCCCATGGTATTCAACGGAGCATCGAGAGCCTGGCGTCGAAGAAGACCCAAGACCAACTTGGCAAGAGCCGAGAGGGCATGAGGCTGATTCTCGAGCGACTTCGCCAGTCGGGCATCATGGGCGTTCTGGAGCTCAGGAAGATGGCAAGGGAACGCAACATGGAGAAGGCTTGAACAACTCCACGAGTTAGGGCTAGGATGACCATCTAGGCCATCGGTCGTGCTCTGGGGCCTTCCCCGAAGCTAACGATATGCTTATTTGCCCTTGCCACCGTCTTTGGCCATCATTGCGCGTCACTGAGACGTATCTGACCCTCTTCTCTGCTCAACCTGGGCAAGGAATGTCGGGGGAAGTAACCGGACGAAAGACGCATCTTTTCCACGGCACCGCAATACGAGTTAGGCCACAATCTCTGTGGGCTGTCCTTCTTGGTGCCGCGTTGTACACTACAGCATTGTTGATTTTTAGCATGGCGTTGGTGTAAGGTTCTGTGTTGTCAACTGGGTCGCATACGATGAGGCAAGTCATCCTCACGACACGCTCACTCGCGAGCATATACCCGCGTACCTATTCTTGAAGCTCTTGAAGGAGGGCGCCAGCAACTGCGGCGTCGGCTGACTGAATGAGGGGACTGCGTGTACCCCATGTGTTATTGTATTCCACTCTACGTGCTGGTTTGCTTATGAAAAGGAATGATTTCAACTATCACTGTCTCCCTGACGTATATTGTGTATGTATATCATGTATGTCTTGACGGAAGGCTCAAGACTGATCGTGCGAAAGGAAATCTAACAGGAGGCATGATAAAGACGTAAAAACACAAGCGTGATGCATTACGGTTCAGCATTTCTTGTCAAGCTTATTTCCTGGCAAGAGTTCCGTTTCCACGTGTTAACGGACGTTCGGCGCAATATCTAGGGTTTTTTTTTTCTATAATCATTCTGAGTTTTTCCTCATTCACTGATATCTAAACTCTTCATCCATCATAGCCTTCAGGATCATTACGCCCCCTTCACCTGACGAACCTGCCCTTTCCACCTCCATGGTGTTTCCCACTCTTACCTGGGAAATCACTCCAGCTCTGAGGCGCCGTCCCCTTGCCCAAAGGCTGCTGGCTCTGCGGCGCATCTGGGTTCGTTGTGAACGGGACCGTGCAGTTCAAGCAGTTGACTCTGCCCAGCAAGAACTCTAGCTGCCTGTATGCCGCCGACGGCGCATACTGTGGCACCATGTGGCCCGACATGTCGATTTGGACCCAGGTCAAGCCTCGCTCGCTGCCCATGGATCCGAACACGCCGCCGGCCGCCAGCGTCGACGAGTCTGTCATGGTGTTGTACGGCACATAAAACGGTTGGTCGGGTTTGTTCTGGAACCCGAGCTTGCCGCCCCAAGTCATGTTTTGAATGCCCAGGAGGGTGCCGTTGGCGATTAGGACCATATCCAGCGCGCCGTGGCCAATGATCACGTTCTTAGTCGCATCGATGACGTGCGGCAAGGCATGGAAGCTCGACGGCTCCGACCGGTCGCGTCCGCCCACGAACACGTTCTGCTCCGAGCAAGTGGACCACTTGACGTTCTCAGGAGCGTGGATCGCCTTCTTGACGTCGTCTCGGTCAAAATACACTGAGGCACCCTCGGGCAGGTACCCCATCGATCCCGGGAACCCAAGCACGTCCCACAGCAGGGGACAGGTGGTGGCCACCTGGTAAATGTTGAAGCATGGGTTCAACAACAAAATGGCGTCGTAGATGTCGTAGAACAGTCCCCAGCATTCGTCGCGCGTAGTGCCGGTCTTGTCGGTGCCAGGCAGCTTGGAGGGCTGTGGGCCCTTGGGGGGATACACCAGGTACTGCGAGACGAAGTCGGAATAGCCGCACTTGGCGTCGACCGACTTGATGTGCGCCCGGAAGGTGTCGTTGAAGGGGAAGAGACCCGACCAGTACTCGGTGAACTGAACGACGGGGATCGGCTCGCCGACTTCGTCCCACGAGATGACCGGGTCGTAGATCATCAGGCCCGACATGTCGTAGTAGGTCTTGTCGTTGGCGTCGAGGAAGGCGGACGCGATGTAGGGGCAGTAGAGGCCGGCATAGGACTCGCCGGTGATATACACCTTGTAGCCCTGCATGGCAAAGGTGTCGATGAAGTTCTTCCAGAAACCCATGAACTGAGCGGCGACATCCTCCTCGCTAGTGGCGGTGACGTTGCCGGTCGAGAAGCCGGTGCCGACCGGCTGCTCAACCCAGATGACGTTGGTCAGGGTGTGCCAGCTCCAGGGGTTCTTGACGGGCTTGTAAGTACCATACTGCCAGAGGAACGGGCCGTTTTCTTGGAGGAAACCTTCCAGTGAGGAGCAGCCGGGCTATAAGAGTATAGTTTGTTAGACGAATTGACTGATTTTGGGGGTTTGATAACGGTGAACTCACACCACCGTTGAGCCATATCAGAATCTCCTTTTCAGCAGCGGGATTTGTAGATGGGAAGAACCACCAGAAAAGCTCGCTCTTCTCCTCGGGGTCCTGGCTGATGGGCAAGGTACCAGCATAGGACTCTCCCACATCAAAGTCAACATCGGGGATGTTCTTCCCATCGACGGCAAACTCTGCGTTCTTGGATGTCAGTTGATGAGCAGAGCTACGTTCAAAGGGGATCAAAACCCACTTGTGGTGTTGTCGTTCAGGAACTTTGGCTCTTGAACTCTAGCAACATCACGCTCGACGACTGGGGCAGCCCCGACCTTCGCAGCGTGGTTCCTAAGATGCTTGGCAACATGTTCTAGGTACTTCTTCTCAGCCTGGCCAAAGCTAGGACCGCCAGCGATGGCAGTAGTCGCTAAGAGTAACGACGAGACGACTGCGGTCAGACGCATCCTGTGCTGACAGCTTCTTTCGACCGACAACTGGGAAGAAGGCGCGTGCGGTATGAAGAAGAGGGTGGACGACAGTGGAGAGGAAAACCAATTGAAGAAAAAATAAAACCAGAAGTTTTTACAGGTGAGGCAGGGACGGGGGACGTCTCACAATGAAGTACTCGACCGTCAAGAACAAAGTTTGCTCCTTCTGAGTTACTTCGTCCCCGAGATTCCCAACAGAGCAACGATAGGCTTGGAAATCGACGAGGGATGGTGTGTGTAGATCAGAATTTCGACTCGTTTAAACAGAAAAGGGAAGTGATCTGAGGCTGGAGTTCCACTCCGCCCTGCCTAGCTTCCGCGCTGACATGGCAAATAATAGCCTTCCTCCGAGACCGCCTCCATTCTACTGTAAGCTTCTAACGGTTCGGATATCTACCTAGAGGCTTAACCGATTCCACTCCTTTTTTTTTGTGTGTGTTCCTTTACTATTAGGTGATGCTGATATGACAGAAGGAATCAGGAGCAAAAGCTCCAATGGGAATTTTTGCACTTTCCAGCTCTCTACATGGTATCTCTCAAGGGAGAAATAAGTCACAGGAGGATGGGGCTTAGAAGGGTGGTTGGGCCCGGTACGTCACGCACAACGTTTGTTTGTAATCCCACGGTGTATCCTATTCCCGTCCTTTCCTCTGCACCCATAAGCACCTACCCGTCCTGGAAGTTGAGATGCCACCATTTCCGCAACTGTTGGAATACAAGCAATGGAAAACCAGGCTGTTGGTCGCAAGGCACAACTGAGGTAGGATGGGCATGCAGACACTGGCACGCTTGTAAGACTGAACAAGTTGACTGGACCAAACCAGTAGCACCATCTAATCTCGGACTTGTACAGCAGGTTTCATTGAGTCGTTGGTGCAGCATCCTGGGAGTAGGTTACGTGCGCCGTGTGGTGGTGGGCATTTTCGTCATCCCTGGGAGAGAGAGGATATGGGAAGCCTACGTTGATGAGGCGGCCGTGCCATTGGAGAAATGCAATGTTGGTGACAATGGCAGCCTAGGATGACATGAAATGCGTCAACCTCCCGATGAAAAAGCCGGGCTGCCGAGATATCAGCCAATACGGAGCACGCACATTTTGTTCGAGTTATCGAGTACGTATCAATCCCTGGCAAGTACATGCACCACGTTACCTCATCCCCGATACTCTTCAAGAGTACCATAGCTCCGTCCCGCGACGCAAGCAAGGAGTCACGGAACATTGTAGCAAAGACAACTAACTTTCTCCATTATAGACGCGGAGGGTCCCGGACAGTTGGCGGGGTCGTCTGCATTTCGCGCAGAACTACATCAAGACAGAAAAGAAAGTGGAAAGATCGAAAACGACGGTTCCGAATGCCGGGTCGTTTTTCGATCGGTTCGCTGTGTCTCCGTCGGCAGTTGGCGACAGGGAAATAAATATCTGGTTTTCTCCGTCTCCCGGGTCATGACATTGGCAGACTGCAACCTCAACGTTTCACTTGCGACTTGCGATACATAAAGAAAATCTTTGTCGGTCCATGGAAATGTTCCCTACGCTCACGAAGCGTCGGGCGTGCATGCATTAGTACACTACTGTAAACTAACACATACACTGCACGGCGATCCACAACACAACGGCCGCCACCATCCCGATAGGGCAGGTCACTTACAAGTCTGGGGCAATGATTGGTCAACGGAAAACGGCCCGCTCTGGCCCCTGTCCATCGCTCGCTCGCTTTCGGTGAACGGAGCCGATCGTGCAAACTCACGGTGCTGTGCTGTGTCGAGATCCCCGGGCCTTGACCGATGATTATGTTATTCATGCTCCACGGTAAAGAGTTCCAACATCAAGCTTAACCAGGCGGTCCTGTGCAAAAGAGTCCAAACCGATCGAAGAAAGTCGGTACGTATTCTGACCAGCCGTGGTGTGGTTGCGAAGGGGGTATTGTACAAAAACAAAATCTCTACAGATTTACAGGCTGCTGTGTGTGGGGGGCTGATTACTGTAGCGCGCGGTGAGTGACACGTCTTTCAGATTGCCCCAAATCTCGGCCTTTTTACTTTCCGCCTTTTTTCTTTTTATCAGATCCTCCCGCCGCTGCTCTAGTCTGCGCTTCTTCCTGGGCGATGAGGTTTCGGATATCCATGGCGGTTAGCCACGATTGCACGCTGTTGATGACTTTATCCAACACCTCCCCGCCTTGTAAAACATTGGGGAGGTTGTGGACATCCAGCCCACTCCGGTGATCTGTACACCGGTCCTGCTGGTAGTTATACGTCCTGATCTTATCACCGCGCGACATCTGTGATTGAGATAGCACACTATCTCTCAGGTCCTTGGCCTGTGCCTCTCTCTGTTCTCGCCTTAGCGACGCAATTCTCGAGCGCAACAAGCGCCAAGCCCTTTCTCTGTTTTGCTGCTGCGATCGCGAATCTTGCATGCTGACCTGGATACCGGTCGGGATATGGGTCAGCCGGATAGCAGATTCTGTCTTGTTGACGTGCTGACCGCCGGCACCGCTCGCGCGCATCTTCTCTGATTTGACCTCTGTCGGATCAACGTAGAAGTCACTTTCCGGGTTGTTGAAGTCGTTCTCGGCATCGGTGCTGTTTTCGGGAAATGATGGCAAAACCCAAACTGCGACTGCACTTGTGTGAGTGCGTCCCTGCTTCTCGGTCGCAGGAATACGTTGCACGCGGTGCATTCCCGCCTCTCCGCGGAACGCTGCGAAGGCGCCGGGATCCGTTACTTCGAGTACGGCTTCTGAGATCGGAACCTCACCGTCCAAGCCAGGCGTACGATCTTCGGCTTCCTGGTACGAGATCACCCGCGCTGAATATCCCTTGTTCTCGCAATATTTCTGGTACATGCGGAAAAGGGTGTCGGCGAAGTGGCGCCCTTCGGTGCCTCCTGGCCCAGGGTGGAGTTCTATCAAGCATGGCATGTCCGCAAACGGGTGCTTCGGGGTCAGGGTCGCTGAAAGATTAAGCCCCAGATTTTCCAGTTGCTTTTTGGTTGCGTCGAGATCGTCGTTAGCAAGCTGGCGTAGCTCGGCGTCGTCTGACTCTAGAAGTCCATTGAGCTCATCCAGTGCTGCCTTGGCCTTGTCCAGCTCTTGTAGGGCAGCGACAACCTTTGAGATTTCACCGGCGCGCTTCGCGGCTGCTGGCTCGTACTCGCTCTCGAGTTGCTTTGTCAATTGCTTGTGTTCGGCGGCTAGGTTGCGCGCTCGGTCGAGGAGGACAGGCGGGAGTCCTGCGAGTGTTGAGCTGGCTGCGATAAGATACGAGTTAGAAGGTTTCTCTCGCCAGATTGGATTCCATGGGGGGGGGGGGGGGGGGGGGGGGAAGTGCTTCCACTTGGGATGCTGCGTACATACCTGTGCTAGCTTTGCGAAGCTGAAGAGAGACGAAGACACCCGAGCGCCTTAACGAGTGGACGCAGCTCCGACACAGCCATGGTGCCGCCAACATGGTTGCAGACATGCGACATCCGGATAGCTTCCAAAGCTGCCCGAGTGTTAAAATGTCGGATGTCAATCTCGGTGGGAACTGCTCCTCCCATTTTGCGGACGGAGGGGTTCCCAAATTCCTTAGGTCAACCGATCGTTACGCAGCGCGTCAGTCTTTCCCCATACGTTATGCATTGCCTGCCGGAGATTTTCTGTATTTTGCCGTAAGAAACCGCCTGCCGGGAACAATCTGATGTCAGTCTGGACCCTCCACATCCTGGCAGAAAGCGATCACTTGTAACTGAATGGCTTTCCATTGCGGCCCCTCCCCCCACAGCGTGTGTGCCTGTTCCGTCTGAGGTGCCTGTCGTCGCATTTCGTTTCCCTGGACGAGCCACCCGTTCGAGCCGTACCGCACTTGAGTCACTGTCAGTCAAAGAGGCTCCCATCTGAGGAAGGACTTTTCGACAACCCTCCCGGATTGCCATCAACACACAAGCAGACATCTTCCAAACATGGCGACCAACGTTAACGCCGAGGCGCTCAAGGAGACGCCCATCCCCGATGCAATTGAGAAGCACGCTGCCTCCAAGCAGACAGTGGACCCCTACAATGTCAGTTCTGGTTAGGTCTGTGTACTTGCATATGTACGGCGCATTGGTCTGACTGCCTCTCTTACGTCGCGAACAGGTCCAGGGCGAGGTAGGCGAGGACGGTGTTGTCAAAGCCATCGATTACAACAAATTGATCGAGGAGTTCGGCACCAAGAAGATCGACCAGGCCCTGCTCGATCGCCTCGAGAGGGTCACCGGCAAGAAGCCCCATCGCTTCCTCAGGAGAGGCATTGTCTTCTCCCACCGCGATCTTGAGCTTATTCTCGACCGCTATGAGAAGGGCGAGCCCTTTTTCCTCTATACCGGCCGCGGCCCTTCTTCCGACAGTGTTCACGTTGGCCACACCATTCCCTTCGAGTTCACAAAATGGCTTCAGGATACCTTTGATGTCCCTCTGGTTATCATGATGACCGACGACGAAAAATATCTCTTTTCCGACAAGAGGACGATCGAGGAGGTTGAGGGCTACTGCAGCAACAACGCCAAGGACATCATTGCCGTCGGTTTTGATCCCAACAAGACTTTCATCTTCAGCGACTTCCAGTTTATGGGTGGCGCCTTCTACAAGAACGTTGTGCGCCTGTCCAAGCACATCACTCTGAACCAGGCCCGCGCCATCTTCGGCTTCAACGACAGCACCAACATAGGTCGCATTCACTTCGGCAGCATTCAGGGAGCTAGCAGTTGGGCGTCGTCCTTCCCCCACATCTTCGGCGAAGATGAGTCCAAGACCGTCGCTATTCCCTGTCTCATTCCCTGCGCCATTGATCAGGATCCCTACTTCAGAATGACCAGAGACGTCTCCGCTCGTTTGAAGTACAAGAACACCAACATCTCGTACGCGAAGCCGGCCCTCATCCACTCCCGTTTCCTTGATGCTCTTCAGGGCCCCGGCACAAAGGTATGTACTGGGAGTTTATTCATTTGTCTAGATTTGATCTTGGCATTAATTGACACGTATTTAGATGTCCGCTTCTATTGACGAGTCTGCTAGTAAGTCATCGGCCCTGCTTTAGGCGCACGTCATCACTGGACCTACCACATGGCTTGTTGCGGACTTCTATCCGGACCGCCTGCTGACCCTTCAAAACAGTTTTCATGAGAGATACCCCCAACCAAATCAAGAACAAAATCAACAAATATGCCTTCTCGGGCGGCAAGGTCTCCGTTGAGGAGCACCGCGAGAAGGGCGGCGACACTAGCGTTGACGTTGCCTACCAGTACTTGCGCTTTTTCCTTGAAGACGACGAGGAGCTGGAGAAGATTCGCGTCGCCTACGAGTCTGGTAACATGTTGACTGGTGAACTCAAGGCAATCTGCATCAAGGAGCTTCAGACATATGTCGCCGCTTTCCAGGAAAGGAGAGCCAAGGTTGACGACGAGGCTGTCAAGCTCTTCATGGCGACACGCCCTCTTAAGTGGAATGGGAACCCGCGCGCTCCTGTCGTGGTGCCTCAGGTGCAAAATGTTGATGGGGAGGCGGCCGCTGAGGGTGGAGATGGAAAGTTGACCAAGAACCAACTCAAGAAGCTCGAGAAGCAGAAGCAAATAGAGGCTAAGAAGGCTCAGAAGGCTAAGGAGAAGGAGGAAAAAGACAAGGCGGCTGGCCAACCTTGAAAAGAACAGGAAGAAAAGAAATAAGAAGGGGGGCAGCAAAGAAAGAAATTCCCTGAATTTGAACTCGTATCAACCGTCACTTGTCATTTTTGTTACTAGCCCGAAGCAGTTCTGGAAAGAGATGGCATCTGAACAAGATCCGCGAACAAGTCACATTTACCGATGACCACTTATGTCACGTCATCTACGATCATGACCCTAACCAAAGTGGGAGGGAATACACCACGCACTGTCGAGAAAGTAGTAGAAGAAGGGAGGACAGTATTTTTTGACTGTGAGTTTTGCTGGGTCGGTGACGACCAGCGAATCCCAGGTGTTGTATGTCTTTTTCCCTTTTTTTCTTTTTTTTTCCCCTTTCCTACCACGGCCAGAAAGACAGCAATATCACAAAGAAAAGACGCGCTTCGCGGTAAGAGTACCAATGTTTGTAGGCCATGGAGTGATGTTTGGCGAGCCTCTCCAGAGTAAGTTCTTTGATGGTTATACCATAGGCGGAAAGGACCGTAGTACTCCAGAAGGAGCGAAGCGAGTCGTCAAGCAGTTTGCATTCCTGGAGGGGTTGAGACGCAGCAGATCACTCCAATTACCGTGAGGTTTCCCACATCTTTCTTTTCACGCCCAAGGCAGAAGGTCGGAGGCATGATTGCCGGATTAACACGTAGTCAAGCTGGTCATAAGAATATAGGTGGCATAAAGCTGCGCCCTCCAGCTTAGATACCAAGAATCACCCACAGTGCCGTGGGTAAACACATGTTAGATCGTGAGTATAACTTACACCACCATCAGACAAATCGAGATCACCTGTCCATTCGATATTGTGCCAGCAATATTTCCTCACCTTTGATTTTCCAAATCGTCAACTGGACTGTCGACGTCATAAGAAAGCTGTGCATTGTGTGATCCCCGTTTGCGTGGTTTATGGTGGTAGAGACATGTTGAATTGGCAATCAAGTGCTTGGAGATAAAATGGAGCTCTGGTTCAGACTATTGGCTCTTGACACCAACAGATGCAGATACCGGAGGCAAGATCACATCTTCCAACCGTACCTTTCGGGCACCGGAGTAGACTCGGCCGGGTAGCCCACACTCCTTGCGTAATGGTGTGAAGTACACGAAACTGCATGGACTATTGATAACTCAATTGAAAGGAATGATGGTAATGTACCCATGTGGCTTAGAAAAAGCGACAACTCAAAAATACCCCGGTTCCGATTTGATTGACGCTTCCTGATCGGAAAACTGATACAGAAAAGCAAGATGCGGAATACTTTGAGGTTTACAATCACGTGAGAACAATATCTGCTATAGACCGACTTTCACATGCCATCTCAGTTCTCCATGTTAGATACGCGGTATAACAGGACACGAGCGAGATGGTCGAGCAACGTCACATCGACAATGCCACTCAGAGTGGTTCAGACTAGGACCGTGTACTTGACCTGGAGCACAACAACAGGAACAGTTACCTGGAGAAAGAATAAACAAAGCGGTATAGAGGAAAATTCAAAGAACAGAGAGCGTTTAATCTGGCTTCTTGACAGCATGGAACGAGAAAAAGAAAAAGAACAATGAAACATATGATCCGACCCAGGCTCGATCTGGGGACCTTCAGTGTGTTAGACTGACGTGATAACCAACTACACCATCGGACCTGTTACTGTCACAAATGTATGTTGAAAAAATATTTCTTTGTGCCCTGGTAGCGAAGCGAGGAATGGAAAAAAAGGCGGAAACATTACGACAGGCTTCATCCTTGTCATCCTCAAAAGCGAATAAAAAGAAAGTTCTGAAGAGTTATGCCCAATAACAGGATTGAACTGTTGACCTTCGCATTACTTGATATCAGAAGACTGATATTAGTACGACGCTCTAACCAGCTGAGCTAATCGGGCTTTGCTGACAGTTTGTGACCCAATATCCATCTAATGTTCCGAAGCCTCAGGAAATTTGGAAGTTTGTTGACGACAGGTGATATCCCCTTGCATGATCCGTTATGTATGAACATATACTCCTTGAACGCCTGGCACGAAGGCAAATGAACCCTCCATGCACGCCCACATGGTCGCGAAGCCCTCATCACCGTCGACAACCTCCTTCCACACTTACCCGTCCCCTCCTACAACAGCTCTCTAAAAGTATTCAGAATCCCATGATATGCCGGATGCGTGCCAAAGTCCTCAAATCACAACGGGCCCGTTGCCTTGCCCGGGAACGCATCCGGAATCCAACTCAACGGATCATAAAAGTCCCCAGACGTGATCCCCACGCACTCCTTGACCTTCACACACGCCCTCGACACCTTTGGATATCCATCCTTCTGCCAGCCCAGATTTGCTTCATTAACCGGAATGGTGAATCTCACATCCACCTCCGTAAACATCACCTCTGCCACTCCCGCTTGCACGTACCCCCTCATCGTTTCCTCCAGGTCCTCCGCTGTCGGGCGATTATCCGCATACATCTTGTAGAAAATGCTCTGTCTATAGCCGGCGTCCTCGTCGTTCAGCGCTTCATTGACCACGTCCCAGGCGTAACCCTTACGCTTATGATGGCCCATGACCCCCATGATGTGCTGGACGATGACCGTGCTCAGCGCTCCTTGAGTCTACTGGGTCTTGTTCGTAGCTTTCATCCTTGGGGCAAGCTAGCTGTGCCAGAAGAGCGTGTGGCAAAGACGTGATGATGTCGCCCTCCGTAAAATTGAAGAGGCCTGGGGAGGGCTCGGTGAAGAGCCATTCCTGTCCGTTGGTAGGCGTGGTCTGCCCAAATTCGGAAAGGTTATGTGGACATGGCGTCGTATTGAGCGTATGAGGTCTCGTAGCCGCCGCGCTCGCGCTAGGCGGGGGTGTCGATTGCGGCTCCGAAGTACTTAGGACCGGCTACGGTGGCCTAGTGGTAAAGTTGGGCGGCGGCCGAAAGAGGTAAGGATGGGAAGAACAGCTGTATATATTGAGGTGGAGAGCCACATTGCGAATGTCTACGAATGTGGTGATCCTTCTAATGTTGAGGAGGGGGCAAGGCGAGGCGAGATGGACGAACCATCACCCGAATGGAGAGATAACTGGTTCCTGTCGCCTTCGGTCAAGCATGTAGACTGGAGGCATAGGCAAAACACATCACACTGCTTCTTATGCCTTGTGAGGTTGTCAGGTACCGTGGCAACGGAACCATGATAATGGAGGTTTTGCCATATGATTTACCCGCTGGTACCTTGATAAAGTTCCATCAAGCGTTGGTGACCGATCACACACTGTTATTTTTCCCTCTGCATTGTTGAAAATCGAAACACTGAAGGTTTGACCTGACCGTAAGGTATGCTCATTCAACTGTACCCGAGGTTAGCATCGTCGACAATCTTGATACGGGAGGTCTGGTGTTTGGTTCTCCGCACCTCCTCATGGGCCTTGGCTTGTCCCGGGTAAGTAAAAGTGCATGCCACATGTGGTCCCAGAACAAATGGCGCAGAGCCATTTTTACCTTGAATAAGCTTGGAACGAGTGAGTTAGACGTGGGTCATGCGTAGGTGAGGAAGTGTGTTGCTATCAAACATCGAGGGTGATAGCGTAGACAGATCTCTAAGCAACTCCTCGTCCGCTAGTAACATCATCCACAATTCCCAAATGTCGTCTGAGCGGAATCTACCTTGGAGTACACAGTAACCGAGTCTGCGTACCCAAGGCTGCGACGTAACCAATTTAGGGGCTTGCATGAACTATTGAATATCACGTACAGTGATGTCAAGTTGATCAACATGGTCCTCTCGGTGGTGGACCAGTCGCCAAGCCCTCTGAACTGACATACGTCATTATCAACCAAGTGACGGTTTGGTCGATAATCGATTTCGACACTCGCTCTGCCAACCAGCTTAGATCTGTTCGAATCTGAAATAACGTCAAGTATGGGTCCTCTTATATCCACCAGAACTTTGACTAGGTCAACTGATAGACATTTCCGGTCCGCATGCGTACACTACCTGTCGTCAAGGTCATACGTAACTGAAACCGGGTCAAGGAACAACACCATACCAAGACTCATGGCCGAAGATTACCTTGGGACACTGTGTGTATGTGATGCCCAGCAATGCAAACATACCAGGACAGGGCAAATAAGGGTAGGACGCTTTTGCAAATCTGTAGTACTGTAGGACTGAAGGAGCCAAAATTGAGGATGGACGATAAACCATCGATCCAAATTACCGTTGATTCAATATGCCAGGGTATTAGTAGGATGAGAAAAAGCTCAATGATCTATGTAACACGCAGTTGGTGTTCCCGAACGCTCCACAATGAAATCAAGTTATGCCTGAAAGAAACCCAGAAAGCCAAACCCAAAACCCGTTCATCCCCCCTTCTTTTTGTTTTACTCCGATACAGCGCCAAAGCAAGTCTCCATAATGATACCGGTGATCTGGTAAGGGTCGGCGTTGGACGCGGGCCGACGGTCCTCGAAGTAACCGTAGCCCTTGGCGCCGCATTCCCTGGGAATACGAATAGAGGCACCGCGGTTGGCGACGCCGTATGTGAAAGAGTCGATAGAGCCAGTCTCGTGACGGCCGGTAAGACGCTTATCGTTGCCCTCGCCATAGACGGCAATGTGCTCCTTGTGACGGGCCTCGAGCTTCTTGATAGCATCCTCGATGTACTTCATGCCACCCTCCTTGCGCATGTTCTCGGTGGAGAAGTTGGTGTGGAGGCCGGCGCCGTTCCAGTCACCGGGGATGGGCTTGGGGTCGAAGGAGACCTTGGCACCAAACTCTTCAGACACACGGTGGAGGAGGAAACGAGCGAGCCAGAGGTGGTCACCCATCTCAATGCCGTCGCAAGGGCCGACCTGGAACTCCCACTGGGCGGGCATGACCTCGGCATTAGTGCCAGAAATCTTGACGCCGGCGTACAAGCAGCACTTGTAGTGCGCCTCGACGATGTCACGTTGGACAACCTTGCCAGTGCCAACACCGCAGTAGTAGGGACCCTGAGGAGCAGGGAAACCGTTCCTGGGCCAACCGTAGGGCCTGTCGTTGATGTCGAGGAGGGTGTACTCCTGCTCAAGACCAAACCAGGGCTTCTGGTCAGCATGAGCCTCCATCAACTTGGCGGCTTCATGTCTGTGGTTGAACTTGTTGGGGGTGCCATCGGCGTTCCAGCACTCGGAGAGAACGAGAATGTTGGGGCTGCCACGGAACGGGTCAGGGAAGACGGCTACAGGCTAGAGGAAAGTCATGTTAGTGCCATGGTTCCGTAAAAGGTACAGGGATGCCAAGGCTTGTATATATCGTACCTTGAGGTAGACATCGGAGTCCTCGCCGGGGGCCTGGCCAGTCGAGGAACCATCGAAATTCCAGATGGGAAGCTCCTCAGGGAGATATTGGCTCTCCTTCTCGGGAAGAGTCTAGAACAGAGCTGAGTTAGCGATCTTGTCATGCGTCATGTCTGAGGTAAATCGTCCGCGGTGTTTGCAGGTCATCACTCATTCGGCGCATCCGCATCACCGCATCCGTTGTCGTTATGTATCAAAATCCGGGGTGAAATGGGTCAACCGGTGGATCGGCCAGCGGCTGGATTGGTCGGGCGGGATATTGTGCGCAATGAAAGCCCGCCGCGATAAGCACGGGTCCGGCCAAGAAATGCTTTCAGCGCCGGGCGGCGGCGGTCTCGGCGCAGGGTGGGAACGTATCGTGAATTGTGTGCGAGCATAATATGCGGGGTGTTTGCAGGCGAGCGACGGCCGGTGGAGAGAGTGGAGTTCGTGATGCAAAGCCGGCGGGGCCATTTCCTTCTTTTCGATGCCGTATGGGTTTCGGGCGTGGGTTCGCCGGGCAGCCGGTGGGTAACCGAGAGGGCGCCGGACTCTTTTCCCAAGTCGCGCAGCCATGCAATAAGAGAACCGGGACCAGATGAGCTGTGTCATCCTGTCACACTTCTCGCATGACTGCGCCACAAAGAAAAGGCCAAGGCCCTGCACAGCTCCCAGAAGCCAATGCACCCGAGGCTGGTGCAGAGTCCAACACCGCGTCACAGCGGGCTAGAACCGGATTTGCCGGGACGTGAAAGGGCGTAGGAAATGTGAGGTAAAAGACCCGAGATCGTTCCCACTCTCCGCCGTCGTGGTTGGCTGGTTGGGTCGTGCACTCAGAGAGGACAGAGGGCAAATCGGGAGAGCCCGTCGATTGGCTGATGGTACGGTAGGTTCGAGGATGCACCGAGAGCGACAACGGACGAAAGGGTCCATTGGAACAAATCGCGAATTAATGCGCAACAAAGACATAAAGAAAAGAAAGAAAAAGGCGAGAAAGAACTCACCCTCGACTTTGACCTAGTACCACCTTCGCTGTCTATCCAGATGTACTCGGCAATAACCTGGCCGTTCTGGGAAAGACGCATGAACTTCTTGAGGTTCTCCGCGTTGGAGAGAATTGTTGTTTCTGACGCCTATTGTCCGGGTGCGGTCAGTAACCAAATTCTAGTACGTATGCGTACTAATGACCCCAAAAGACAAAACCTATTGCTCAGGCCCAGGCTGGGATCGCTGGATGCCATAGGCGTACGGAAAGAGGGTATGGATACTCACCATTTTTGCGGTGGTGTATGTGTATGTGTATGTGAAGATGGAGAATATTACGTATGGACAGAAATATGGGGTTTTGTTCGGGCAACCAAGAGAAAAGAGGACGTGTTGCAATATAAGAGCTGGTGCAATGGGGTATACTAGCGCCCAAAAGATATGATAGTGATGGAGAGAAAAGACAAACAGTTAGTACGGGCTGCGGTTTCAGCGGGGTCTGAGGCTTTTTATAATTCTTTGCTTCATGTCGCCAGGCCTCCTCACCGTTGTCGCAGAGCAAAGATACATCTAGGAATGCGATGAGGTACTCGAGACACGGCGTGCAGGGTACGTGCGGTACGGAGGCCCATGTATACCGTGCATCAAGTCAAAGAAACTTTTTCTGGCCTTGGCTCCAGAGATAAGAAGCGGCACTCAAGAAAACAGGGGTTGCTGGCTAAGAAAAAAGTGAAAAAAATATGGGCGGGCCAAGCGACACGCCTTGGAGAATCGAGAAATGCGAGTGCTTGGTGCTGTGCGCGGCGGCGTCGTGGGTTGACACACGCAAGACTTCCATCCAGGAGTCCGTGCATGCCATCTTGACGGTCCGCCCAAACGAGAGTGGGGAGTCGAGATAGTCTAATTCGGTAAGCTCAGTGGGGTGGACAGTTACTCTTGTCAAGCCTACTGGTCACCGTCAACAGCCCTTGAGCTGGGTCGTAAATGGGATGGGGAAGGCAAGGCGAGACAAGGCGGGGGCGAGGCGAGGGCTGGATTCTCGCTACACCGACGCACGTCCGGGCATGTAGTGTTTAATGTACTCCTCCCCAATACATGTACATCCTGAGGTAACGTCGATACACAATACCTTGTTGGAGGTACGTACGTCTACCTAGGTACCTACCTACTCTTTCGGTCGTCCAGGAACAATCTCACTTTGCAGACATCTAGACCAACAACACCGACCATCGGTTCGTGTTTACTGCCTCTGATTTTTATTATTATTTCTCATGTTCTTTTTTTCAGGAGATGATAGGCATTGATTCAAAGTAGACATTTTCACGGTGTTCGTGGGTGACCTCTTGATACGTGTAGAGGTATTCTCCGACGTGTCTTTGACGATCCATGCAGAATTCTAGATCAAGTCGGTGTTGTTGTGCACTACCAGCAGACCGAGTGTTCCCCTGCCCCGGTGTTCTTCGCTGTTGCCGTTCTGTGTTCTATTTCAGTCGGGGCACTGCACTCCAGAAGACAGTGGGCACGTTTGGCACACTTGCCGCTTCCACAGGGTCCCAACAAACTGTAGGTAGATATGTAGAGGTAGTATGTAGAGCTTAGTGTACCTGTTGCGATAGCATCGGCAAGCGGCAGCCTTTCACGGGAAATGGTTCGTGATCGTCGGAACCAAAAGAAATGTTCCAAGTTCTTCCCCCATTACGTAGAGAACTGGAAATTCATTCTCATCTCGTCCGAGTTTCCACTGTTCAGTAGTGTACACTAGTGTCGTGACCGTCTTTGCGTCTCGTTGTGCATCTGGCATCTGCCCGTTCGTTTAGTGTCCACCCGTTCGTCCGTACATAGCGTCACTTCAGCACCTCCCTTTTTAACTTTTTTTATTACTATTATTGTTTTGATTTTTTATTTATTTTGATTTACCGGCGTTGGACGTTTTAGATTGGGCGAGTTATTGAAAGTAGTGGCTCGATAGAGATTTGGCTGCCGCCATGTTGGATTACATTGGAGCCAACCCTTTTTGCTTGAACTGTATTCTCCACCTTTGTTGCGAAATGCCTTAAAGTGACGATAGCTTCCTGTGAAAAAAAAATAAAAAAAAATCAGGGTCGTCGACGGCTTGCGGGGAAATTGCCACCGAGCTGTTCAAGTCCCCTTGGGATCGAGGATCGAGGGTGAATGAGAAAATACACGCACTCGACATACTACCGACGGGTTTGGCTTACATGTCACTTTTTCACTTTACAAGATCATCATTAGCTCCAGGGTTATACGTAAGGGTATCTCTACGCAGGAATAAGTAATTCCCGCGTTTTGTGTTGTAGTCACCTACCCGTTATCGATTAATGTCTTGTCTACCTGAGAGAGCGTTTGATACCTTGTCAATAATTTTTAGACGAGATATTTTTCCAATGAGAGCCTTTAGCGATACCCGTCCACGCGGCTGAAAAGTCAATTGTGGTGGTAACGTCCAAAACGGATTCCAAGGGTGGTGGACGGAAGCGTGGGGTGGAGTGTTGTGCCGCACGACTTTTGGCTGAATGTTCCACGGCACACAACTCACAAGCAGAGTACGACACTACGCACAAACTTGACATTGAGGGCATACACCCTCATCGTCACTGAAAGTGACTGGAGCGATGGAGCGGGAACTACAACAGCAGGGGGCCGATCTGTCGAGTCATTCGGGTGGATCTTTGGTCGAGGATCTTCCTCTCAATGTCTGGCGCCCCTGGCGCTCCGCTAGCGGTTATCTATCCCCAAACGAGCGTGCCTGTTGTCATTCAAGAAATCGCTTCAGGCATCGTGACCGTACTGCGTTCCACCGGTAGTCCACCATCGGCACCCCGCTATGACTCTTCGGCCCGGAGGGCTCCTCTCTCTGTCAGGCGGAAACACTGGCAGATAAGGTGGGCGGATACCTTACAGATTGAACAGGAATCAAGCCGCGATTGTCAGTTCCATTGAAAGAGGGGCAGGAGGAGCAGTCGTGGGCCCTCTTGTGCCTGCAGCTTGCCAGGGGCATTTTCAAGTTTGATGTGTTGTTGGTGCTGACAGTTGACAATGACCGTGTTACCGCTCCAAAGCCCTGGATCCGGGGATGGGAGTTCGGCCGTGGCGGGCATTTTAACATAGCCCTAGATCCGACCTCAAGAGATCCTTCGTCCTGTGGAAGGTTTCAAGAGCTTCCAATCCATCTTCTTCAACTTCACATTGGGAGAGAATCATGACCTTCAACCCAGCCCCTGCCAAGACCGCATGCTGTGTTTGCTGACATCACTGCATCTGGCCACGCTTGTGTTTTCTACCTATCCACCCAGAATTGGATCTGTGTAGTCACTTCCCCTGTTCTTATGAAATGCTACTCGCACATACTCGTGTCGAGTACGGGTTGGCGAAGTAGAGAAACAGATGAGAGACGGCTGACTGGCGCTGAGTGCGATTAAATCCATGTTTGATCGGATTTTTTGTTGTACACACTGTGTACCAGCGCTCCGTTGGTCCAACCAAGTCAGGCGCGTGGTGTCCAGAATTTTTCTGTGTGGAATCTCAGTCGGCCAGATCGTCGTCGTTGACGATAGTGCTCTCAGCAAAACGCCAGTCCTGAATGAGTGCGACCCCGCAACATATCGTACAGGTTGTGCATTCAGCAACGCTGTAAACAGCCTGATTTGAAACAACGGAGGTGGTCTTGTCTCGCCGAGTTCAAGTCCTTACAGGTAACTTTGGGCATTCACGAGTGTCCAGCCTCCGATTGAGCCAGAAACGGACCACTCAAACCCAAGCCCGTCACCAATGGGAATCAAGCCAAAAGTCAGGAAAGCCAGAAGAAGAAGTGGGACTCCCAACAAAAGGAGCATGAAACCCGGAAAACGTCTTGCCCTTGCACTGCATATCCGTGGTTCAGGACCTATCAGGCTAGGTACCTATGCCGCTATGGTATCATCTCAGCGTAACCTTTTAGCGCGACCGTTCGGCTGCAAGGCCCAGAACAAGCCGGACCTGCAAACTGTCCACACAGAGCAGCATTGGATCGGTGCAGCATCAGTGCAGCCGCCGGGGAAGGGGGCAACAGGTGACGGGAGCGTTAAGTATGGATCCGTCCAGGACTGCCCACGACACGCCCAGCCCGACGGTCCGTTCTCGGGGTGTTTTACAGAGCATCCCTGAATCCTTGTAGTTTTGTAGGTAAGAATAATTCAATTGAATCGCCCAATTCCTACGGCATCAATGTGGCTATCACGGCCGATTCGCTCTTTGGCTCTAGGTAGTGCCGTGAACACCACACTTAACCTTGATCTTATCGCGGCCTTCTCATTGGTCGCCTATTTGAAGCTTTTCGTTGCCCAATTTTTCTTCCAACGTCTTGTCGTATCGTGTTCTTCCAGTCTTGTTCATACCGATTGAGTATTCTCGTTTGAAGGGCGTTGAGAACTCATGAGCAATTCTGCGGTTGTGTGTGCTTTCAATGTGCTCTTTGGGCAATGTTAGGTAGAAAAGTGACTGCAAGACCCACTAACGGAATTGGCGGTAGATCATTGCGAAACGTGTTAGCGAAAGTTCCACCACACCTTCCATAGAAATGAAACCCCCGTTCCTTTTCCGTGAGCCCCTGCATACCTCAAAGGTAGGTAGGTAGGTATGTTGTTCCCCTGGGCTGGCTTGGCCACAGATCCACGCCTTTTTCCGTTCTTTCCCCAGAGTCTGCCATGTCTTTGCACAACCCGCAATTTTCTCGGCTCCTCCCCGCATTCAGATCACTGCTCCCCATGGACCCCGGCCTTTCCCGAGATCTTCCCGTCGGATGTCAAAGTGTGGTTCCTGGTGCTGGTGGTGACGCGACTTGCAGGCTTTTTTTGGTGGTTTCTTTTCATTTTCTTTTTTTGGGGTCTTTTCTTTCGTTCCATTTTTTCTTCTTTTTCGATGACCTCCGTCAAGAGCGTGATTTCTTGCTGGCCAAGGCCAAGAAAACACCCGTTCCACAGGGTGGGACGGAAATCGACGAGACGTCAAATCACATGCTTTTGCTGTCGTTCTGTTCTTGGCCTCTTCTGCTTTGCCATCCATTCCAAGCCTCCTCCTTCCGCTTGCCCTAATTACGATGGCCAGAAATAAGAAATCTGTTACAAATAATAATGGATTTCAGACCGCTTCTTGTCCGTTTATTTTTACGACGAAACCCAACTCCCTGTTAAAATGCCTCAGCAATGAAAAAAAGACCTCTTGTTACCGACCTCAGCTTGATTAATTGTTTGGTTTTACATCCAGTCCGTCAAGTTACTGTGACAGGGACAGGCCCGCTCAGTTCGTTTGAACCGTCCCCTGCTTCGCACTTGAACTCCGCTCATCTGAGAATGACCGGGCTGACGTGATGTTTTCCTGAAAAGTGCCAAATTCCCACATATGCGTACGTAACAAGTGACTACCTATCACACAATGACAAACCCATTCGACCCAACTCTGGAACAAAGACATCCAAGAGAATGCTACGATCTGACTTGGATCGAACTTCATCTGGAACCCATGGAGTCCATCATGGGTCATGATGGGGCCCTGGGCGCCTGCCAGCAGTCACTAGTTGACTAGTTTTTGCTCTGGAACTTTTTAGGGAAGCTCGGTCCGTTCTCGTCTTACACGATATGCCGCATACGCTCGCATGGAGCATGGCTCTCCTATGCCGTGGCCGCTGAGCGGTCCCTCGTCTCTAGGTTTTCCTGTTTTTGCTGTGTGTCACCCTTTTCTGATTTACACAAGAACGAGCATCTCGAACCTAGCGAGCCTTGCCCAACGTCGGTGCCAATGTCAGTCATAGCGGAATGACAGCCCATTCCGGGTCTTCACTCCGGCGTTCCATCCTCCAAAGGCCAACCATACGAAACCATGAACCGAGATCGCGGATGCCTCGAGCGAAGATCCTAAAAAGGCCAAATTCGCAAGGCCAAGAAAGCCTTCACACTCGATTCAAAAACAAACTTGCTTTCACGGGAAAGCCCCATCTAATCTGGGTCAAACAGATTCGCCGGATGAAATTTCCTCCAACCAGCAAACAATTCCTTCTTGTATAGTTATTGCCCCATCTTCAAGATGCAGGTACAGGGTGACTAGTCGCGGTATGTGCCAGTCTCCGTGTAAAACAATCGGAACCCGAAAGTTCTGCCTTGTTCAAGTACGACTTTATCTTGAAGTGTTTCAAAGTGGACCATGGTACTTGAATGAGTCCAGAGACGGCGGGAAAAGAAGAGGGAAAAAAACCCAAATTGCTGCTCCTGAACGGAGGCCTGGAAGCCACAGCCCAAGGACTGTATTTTGTAATACTTACCTTACCCTTGAGGTGCCTTGCTAGCTTATGGACTTAACATGGAAACACGAGCTACCATTTGTAGAGGGAATGCTCACTTCTTTGTTCCCAAGGCACAAACCTTCGGCTAGTCCCAAAGGTATTGTGTCGGAAACGCCAAGAGTGACAAATACTTGTACAAGCTCGTTCATGTGCCACTCGATGATGATAGAGCGTCTAGTATTTTCCAGGCTCAGGATTCTACCGAATAACGCTGCACAGTGACTGGCCCCCTTGGAATTTAGTATATCTAAAGCAGATTATGTAACACAGAGAAGAAAGATACACGAAATCTCATTCGCGGCAAGAACAGCACCGAGTTGTCTGAAAATACGTGAGATAAGAACCAGGTAGGGACACGAAACTCGGTGCATGCCATCACTTCACGATGGTAATATATCAGATATGGTGTTTGTCTGCAACCGATCTTATTACTGGTCATAGCAAACGTCCAGAGAGCCAAACAAGAATGATGGCGGAGCATCATCGTTATCTTCAACCTCTTCAATAGGGTCGCCGCTGTAGTTTGGTAGTGCCCGTATATCCGCCCTCCCGTCACGGGCTCGTTTTCTCGGTCTACCCCTTTTCCGTTTAAGACTGACCGAGGCAATAGCCGCCGAAGGGCCATCATTGCGTGATGGGACAGAGTGTTTACCCACAAATGGTTTTGGCACCGCAAATCGAAACCGTGCCCCAGACTCCGGGCTCCCGAGTCGGGATTGAGCTGGTTCAACTGCTAGAGACGCACCTGTGCATGTGGTTACCGAAATCGCTACCGAGGTCGACTCCCCTGACGCGTCTGACATGGAGATCGTTATGTTATCGGCTGTCTCAGACTTGTTACTGATGGGACTTGTGTCAACACAAGGAGGCACCACAGCAACACTATCATGGCTGTGGGCAAATGGTGTATAACGATGAACAACTAAATGTTCCTCCGCCGAGGTCGAGGTAGGCTGTGAATCCGTTGATGCTGGTTCATGTACTTTTTTGGCACTTTGGTTTGGGTTTCCGGTGGCAAAGTCTCTCTCATAGGGTTTTGACCCCTCCGCGTTGCCAGAGGAAGACGTTCCAGCCATTGCAATGTTGTTGTCGTGCCCAGAGTGGTCCCCGTCCCCGATGGATGGAAGGCTATTCTCATCGTATGGTCGTATATGTCGAGCGGCATCATGTCTTGCTTTACTGAATGCTTCTCGTTCGATCTCTTCACTGTCATCGTCCCCGAACACGAATGTCTTCCAAGCATCAATATGGTCACCTCGATGTAGTCCTCTCGTAGGCTCGCATTGGGTCGTTACTGGTTGATTGGAGGCAGCAGATTCATGCCAGTTCGCATTTTCTACTTTCTTGTCGGCACCATTGGATGATGTTTCGAGCAATACCGATAGTCTTCCCCGGCTTAGGGCTGATGTCGAATGTCCCATCTTAGCAACAGGTCTGTCATATTGACCAAGCTCATTCGTATGTGTGCCTGAACTGGAAAGTCGAAGTTCAGGCAGAGGAATGTCATTCTCGCCGGTACGGAGTGCTTGAGCTGGTGGTGAAGGACCTTGGTGCCTGACTTGTCTTTCGCTTACCCCAGGACTGATTCTGGGCTGTGCCACCGGCTCATGCGGTTCAGGATTTGTTTGGGCACCAGAAGCGCTGCTAGAGTCTTCCAACCACGCCTTCCAGATTGTGTTTCCCGCTTCCTGCGAGAGCGAGACAGGAGATATTGTTCGTCCAACCTGAGCGAGATGGCTGGCAGTATTTGCCGAGTCCAGTGATCCCGAAGATAGCAATAGATGACTCGGTATTGCTCGCAAAGGGACTGGATGAAAGATGTTTGGTACTGATGTCACGAAATGACGTGTATCATCGCTATCGGTATCTTGTGAGGCTACCTGTGTAGAAGAAGAAACTTCGGCATTCGATGCTAGTTGTCTTCGGACTCGCTTGTGGGGTGGCATATCTCTGGATTCACAGTCTAACGAGCAGAATCAGTATACAAAACTCGTCTTATCTTGGGTAACGGCATACCGCTCGCGCTTGCCACGAAGCGTCGCCCTTTTTTGGTTGGGGCATTCTGCTTTGGATGCGCAAGGCTTCCTCTTCCGACTGTTGAGCTTTCGAGCTGCTTCTCTTGACTTCCAACGCGGATTTGCACATCCGCCCCGCCAAAAAAACGCAAATGTGATGTGTGCTTCTGAGGATACAGGTCTTGATTGCTTTGGAGAATATGCGCTGGCTTTTCTTTCGTTGCTTTTGTAGGTTGAGTTGGACCGACATGCTCTGGCATAGGGCGAGGTTGATTGTGGACTTGGACAGGAGACCGGATCCGGCTTGCACCCCAGTCTTTGCTTGCAAGAAGCCTCTGCCTCAGCCTCTCTACCTGCGTTCCTTTTGGGAGCAACTGAGAAGGCGCCGTGTTGGTAGAAGTGTCCTTGCCAAGTTGCTCCTTCAAGAACTCGTCGACTGTTGGTAAGAGATGCTCGGACTTTGTAGTATCCTCTGCTGTAGGTACACTCGCACCCCATCTGCCTCCCCGATGCGATGCACCGTGGGCAGAGTTTTGCTTGGGGGGGATTGCGTCAGTAGGAGTCTCTGGTAAAGCTGAGCTCGACTGAAGGTATGAAATAGGAGGAGGACCGTTTTTCATAACCTCCCTTTGCTCAGCTGCTCGAATGTGAGCTCTCGCAAAGTATCCCTTCTGACGTTGCTTTTCTGCATTGGCTTTCCGCAGCCTCCCGCGGCTATGGCGGTACAATGTTCCCTCGGTCCAGTTCATTTTGAAGAACTTGGAAAGTCTTCTGGAAAGAAATAGCTGCTCGCATGGTCGTGACCCGGAAGAAGAGTACTCCATTGGGCTTGAAAGTCGTTGACAGTAAATAAAGATGTTAAAAATTGTAGATCGCTTAAGTGTAAGCCATTGAGACCGACTACAGGGTTCTAATGAGTAGTTGACCCTTTGGAAGTTGAGTGAGAGATTCGTTGAGCCGCTGTCGATGCTGTGAGCGTGGCGTTCTGGATATTGCACTCGGCTTGATAGATGGGAGAGAATGCGCAAAGACTAAAGTAATTTTGAGCGCACAAGCCGAATCAAGATATGGATATCACCGTGAGCTTCATATGAGGCTACACGAGGAAGCTGTAATCGTTGCCTGCGACAGGTAAGTATGTGGTGGTGTTGCACTCCTTCCGCAACTTGAACAGAGAGTCCAAATATGGAAAGTATGCTCGGTGTAAGTGGGAAGTACCCAGGTACTGCCTGCCTAGTATTCAGGGCATGTGGCGGTTACCCACTACCTACCTAGAAACACACCCCCAACTGGGGCTCGCTCTTTCTGTGGTCAGTTGCTCTGGAACTAAGAAACTACACTACAACGTAGGTTCCACTTACGTAACATGGAAGCGCACCACCTGCCCTTTAGTCTAGTTGGCGCGGGGTCGCTGTCTGCCTTCGGACTTGGGTGATCTAGAAGGCAAGCTTTCCGTCGTGGGTTACCGAGCACCGACACCGCAGAACCCCTCCACTCTTTTCTCCCACCCCATCCTTTTCTGCTCTCGTCAGCACTGCAATTCGCAGACCATAATGCGAACAATCACCTCGCACTCCATACGGACCTTCACCACATCTCTCATCGCAAACTTCACCCGATTGAAAAGCTCGACTTACTACCACCAGCCATTTTCCGCCCTTCCCACCACCACCCGTTTACTCCTTCACTCTCAAATTCGCAAGATGGCTTCCTCGACCAAGCACCCGATCCTCCTCAAGAAGCCCGTCAAGCTAGCTTGCATCCAGCTTGCCAGCGGCGCCGACAAGTTCGCCAACCTCTCGCATGCCGCCGACAAGGTACGCGAGGCCGCTTCGGGCGGCGCCAACATCGTCGTTCTTCCCGAATGCTTCAACTCCCCTTACGGCTGCGACTTCTTCCCCTCGTACGCCGAGCAGCTCCTCCCGTCGCCCCCGACTGCCGAACAGAGCCCATCCTTCCACGCGCTCTCCGTGATGGCTCGTGACAACGGCATCTACCTGGTGGGCGGGTCGATTCCCGAGCTCGCCATCGCGGAGGGCACAGAGGATCAAAAGACGTACTACAACACCAGCTTAGTTTTCGGCCCCGACGGCAAACTGCTTGCATCACATCGCAAAGTGCATCTGTTCGATATCGATATTCCGGGCAAGATCAAGTTTAAGGAGAGCGATGTGCTGTCGCCCGGTAACAGCGTGACGCTGGTGGATTTGCCTGACTACGGTCGCATCGCCGTGGCCATCTGCTATGATATTCGATTCCCGGAGCTGGCCATGATTGCAGCCCGGAAGGGCTGCTTTGCTCTCATTTATCCGGGCGCATTCAATACCACAACCGGTCCGTTGCATTGGCGGCTGCAGGGACAGGCGAGGGCCATGGATAACCAAATCTACGTAGCCCTATGCAGTCCAGCGAGGGATATGAGCGCGAGTTACCATGCGTATGGTCACAGCCTGATAGTCGACCCCATGGCCCAAGTAATGGTAGAGGCGGAGGAGAGCGAGACAATTGTGAGTGCCGAGCTTGACGGTACCAAGATCGAGGAGGCGAGGTCTGGAATTCCTCTCAGGGATCAGCGGAGGTTCGATATCTATCCTGACGTGAGCCAGGCGAAGGTGAGTTCTTAGATCGCAGGGCTCTATTGTAGTGTATTGATCTCAAGTGTTCCATCCTGAACGTTTAGTCAGTTGTGCAACGATCACATCACCAATTTTCTGATTTGTACGTAGCAATGCGAGGTCAATCCAATATATTCTTTTTCAAACACCCTCGCGCGCAGAGTTTTTAGTCAGAGGGGCGATGTTTCCAGAACACCCTCCCTGCGCTGACGCCGCTATCTTTGGTAGGAGCACGTTGGAGATCCGCCAACATATCTCGACCCGGAAACTGGGCTATGCGGCCCTAGCCATGAAGACTCGGTGCCATGACGGCGTTGTATCGTCATCAACATTTTGTTGTTCATCTTTCGTCGAAGCAAGCTCTTTACTCGAGGGCCTTCTTGGCGAAGGTGGGGAGAATGAAGCTGGCCTTGTGAATCTCGGAGTTGTAGTAGCGGCAAAGCTTCTCCTCCTCCTCCTGGGACCAGGAACGAAGAGGAACCTTGACATTGGCGTTGGGGTCCTTGGAGCAGACCATGAAGCCAATCTGGCCGGAGGGGTAGGTGGGAATGGTGGTGTATGCGTACTCGGCGACGGGGAAGACCTCCTTGCAATCCTTCTTGAGCTTGGTAATGAGAGGAAGGTGGAGCCACTGGTTCTCAGCTGTTTGCACGAGCAGGTATTAGCGATTGGGTTTCAGCAGGTGCGGAGTCGTTTGACGTTTGACAAAGGAGATAATTGAAGACAGTGACGGCGCGAACAGAATCCGATTCCAAGAGGAGACTTGCGTCAGATGTGTGAAAGTCGAGATGAACTACCACTTGGTAGGTTCCTGAGGGACCGCATAGGATTGAAACAGGCAGGTTGAATGCCTGGCCTAAAACCGATTCCACTCAGGGCTCGATCTTTCTCGAGTAAATGAGACGTACAACCTTGTGTGGTAATAACACCACCCTCGCGGAGGGCGTCGTGGAGAAGCTGGAAATAGGGCTTCTGGAAGAGAGACTCGGCGGGACCCTCGGGGTCGGAGGAGTCGGTGATGATGACATCGAAGGTGTTCTTGAAATCCTCGAGGAACTTGAAACCATCGCCAACGTGGACCTTGACCTTGGGGTGCTCGAAGCCAGCAGACATGTGGGGGAGGAACTGCTTAGAGAGACGGATGACAGCCTGTGACGGAAGAAGGGTGGTTAGCGAAGCAATGCGGATGCAGGGTTACTGATCTGCGGATCGGATCAAACATACCTCATCGATGTCGCAGAGGATGGCCTCCTCAACGCAGTCGTGCTTGACGACCTCACGGAGGACACCACCATCACCACCGCCGATAACGAGGACCTTCTTGGGGTTGGGGTGGGAGTTCATGGCGAGATGGGTGATCATCTCCTGGTAGGAGAACTCATCGCGCTCGGTGCACTGGATGACGTTGTCGAGGACGAGGACGTTGCCATGGTCAGTGGACTTGAAGATCAGGACATCCTGATACAAGCTCTTCTCATGGTGGAGGACCTTCTCGACCTTGAGGGTCATGGCCTGGCCAGGCCACATGTTGGAGATCTCGCGGAACCAGCCATCTGTTCCATGGGTTAGCCAATCTGAAACTGTCGAATACAAGCCAAATCTGCATGGCGCCAGTGTGCTATCCAGTCATATCAACATGCAACCTGTTGTCTCGATGAGATTGGCATGTACGATGAGGTCTGTCGGCACGAGGAAGCACAACAGGTCATGCTGGCACGATAGCCACCAGCCCCTCGACAGTAATGGCATCGCAATCCCCCGCATAACCGTGCCGCTGGACACACCGACATCCAACGTGCCATTACTCGTATCCATGAAGGAAGCGCACACCATGTGTCATGAAGCTTGGTGCAAGCCGACTTATGAGAGGGGTACTCGTTGCGTGTGCCACGAGACGGCACCGCTGTGTTTGACAATGCACATGGCGGGGTTGCGACAGCCTGCGGCCCGCAATGAGGTAGTTCCCGTCGATGGAATTATGGATGGAGGGGTAACACGCCGGCGCAGCGAGAGACGGCCATCAGCGGGAGAACACGTACCCTGGATCGTGGGGTGAGTAGTTTCGGACATCTTGAAGGATTGGTAGAGACCGGTCGACCTGGAGAAGAAGCGGTTGTTGAATTGGCAGGAGGATGTCAGGATTCGGGTCCTGGGGAAGCAGCGACGGAGTAGGGAAGCCAGCGTGAAAACTCAATTCCCTTTGCTTTGGAGGGGCCAGTGACCACGCACAATTCGCACTTTGAAGAGGTCCAATCACACCAATCACGCAGGTCTCTGGACAAACTTGAAAATTTTTCTGGACCTTTCCCCCCTCCAGCACTACGACATATGAGCGAATAGAAACGTGGATGACGGTGCAACTGTGGAGAGACATTGTGTTCAAGCCGTCGTTGCATCTGAAAGTGCAGCTGCAGAAGCACGTGGAAAACAGCCGGATGGTTGCCAGGAGCAACTGTGAGATAGAGCTGCGTGAGCACAGGGGACAAGAAGAGTATTCATCCAAGAAGGTCTAGCGTGTCAAACCTTGTAGATATTTATGGTTTGTCTTGGTTTCTCTTTTGCTTTTTCTTGCATGTATTTTGCACCACGAGAAGAGACTCGATACTTCCGCTCATATACAAACTTCCGATACATCCATCATACGCTTTCCATGTATTCAATTCAAGTCGTTTTCGAGGTCTCTAGCGGCTTTTGGAGCCTTGGGGTGCATACGGTAATAACGTACTGTACGTGGAAAGACTGGATACCTCTATAGGACCAGAAGTATACCTTCAGTTGGTACTTCAGTTCGGCTCACTACCAATCTACGATGCCAGACAGCTAGATTCATATACGGTACACTAAATCTGGTATGCCGCGGGTCACCCTGGGAGCTCAGCCGATAAGGACGCTCGACATGAGCAACAGTATCTGCCAGCATCTTTTTTCGTGGTCCCAAAATGGGCATCGGCTTTGGGTGTAGCGTCATCGACTGGCTAGGACATGGCGCCTGTACTGTGTGCCAGCACTTTCCTCGCAAGGTTGGGGAGGTAAGACTTACTTGTTACCAAATACCGCCAGCGGTCGGGCGAACAAAACACGGCGGGTCAACGCCGAAGAGCTACGCAGAATGAAGCAACTCAGCAATGCGTTGACGAGTGGCCTAGATCCAGCGCATCTCAAGAAATCCCGACTCAGTCAGTCATCTCATTATGCTTATGGTTGAGAGCCGCGGCATGTGAGATCCGACATGACGACCGCGTAGACGTGGCTCTTGATTGTGCTTTGATGTTTCCTGATTCCTTCCTCGATGTCGAAAGCTTCAGACTGATGATAACCACTACACCTTGCACCGGCCGAGGTTCCATAGTCTTCGGCATTGGCGAAAAGAACTTCACACGAGGCTGGAGGGAAATTATTCCCAAGGAGCGTACGGTCGCTGGTGTCGATCTCATGCATGGATCGGGCCCGATGAAGACCATAGAGCGATATAGATAGAGCTAGCACGTTTCATGTCGTACAACTTCGATCAGACACTGCAACTAAGCAAGGTCGAACCTTGCTATCCGATGATTTGGGTTAACATACCACATCATCAATACTAGCAGAACAGGTTATTCACCGGCAGCACAGTGAAATCGTATGGTGGGTTGTACCATGGCTGTGAGCATACCTAGCTTGCTCACCACGTGGTGCTGGTGGCGGTGGTGATGATGCTTGGCTGCCAGATCGGGTAACGGATCAACAAAAGTAGGTACAGTAAGATATGTATGCAGTCTGGACAGTGTTTCTAGGTAAGTACGACAAAGGTCTTAAAAATGAAGTTTACACCATATGTACACTATGAACTTCGCGGGCCAACCCGCTTCAGATCAAAAAGCAATCTTCATGTACATAATCGTCAGCAAGAAGAGCCGAAGATGCAAATTGCTCCGAGTCCCTTAGCGAGCCTGGGCCAGTAGAACATTTTTTTTGGGTGTAAAGGCGTGTTCTTTCACTGTGAGGTTGTATTACGCCATCAACGGCTCTACTACCCAGTAGTTGCCCTGGGTCCACCAATGTCGATCAACATAACGGCGTCCGGGTTCCGTTGTCAACAACGAAGTGGTTCCCAAACCTGAAGGAATGGCGAACATTCGTATAGTGTAGTATGCTGGAACCGAGTGTAACGCAGCATGTCCAATTCTCTTTTGGGGGGAGGGGGGGTCCTCTTGGCACGGCTTGCTTTCACAGGGCTCAACATCACCAAACGACATCCTGCTATGAGTGCAATGACAGGGTGGCGAGCCTCAGAGTGTCACAACATCGAGAAAGCAACTGTACATGTCCCCATAGATCCATATTGTAGGTTTCTTATTAGAGACGTTTTAGCCATACGTACCTAGTAGGATGGTGGTCCACGAATCATCGAGATTTCGGGCCGCCAGGCTGTCGTTCTAGAAGAATGGATGATTTGAGAGGTGCCGGCCTCCTTTTCGAAGAAAGGTTCATAGCGAGTGATATCGACAATCTGCCCCTGCATATGCTGCTAGCACACGCAACGCCGCACGCGCAACTGCCGTGATGTCCACCATCGGGACGATCATCACCCTTCCTGGTGTCTTGACTAACGTTCTTTTGATGTGAAGGTGCTTCATGAATCCAGAACAAAGCTTGCCTGCCGAGCCTGCTAAGAATATGGTCCATGCGACCTTCAGTCTACACTAGATTAGTGGTTGCTGAAAGAGACGGCAATGTCCCCTTGTTGCAGTCCGTCGTTGAAATATTTGGTTATGAATGCTTTTTCTCGTGCAGCGGCCCAAGATCTGGAGTTTCTGTGGACATTTTGAAACGGGTGACTTTTCATCAGCCGCCCATTGACCATTTTTGCTTCTTTTGTTTCTTTGGAGCTCTGTTATCGCCCAGCAACTGCCCGGTAAATTCGCTATTGAAACCGGCCAGGCCCCAGATGAACCGAGACATTCCATCTCGATACGTACCTCTACGAATAGAGAAGCGAGAGCCCCTGGGCTCAAAGAAGGTTCTTGCGTTTTGCTGCGTGGCTGTCGCTCTCCCATGACCCGCAAACAGGGTTAAAAGCGACCTGATACATAGCGGTCCGGCCTGTCATATTGTTTTGGAGACAAAAGGCGAACCGGGTGACAAGCTTGAAAAGAATGAGTTGTCACTTCCAGTCAATATGACACTGTGCTGCAAGCTTAATAAATCCGGTGCTATTGATTCCTGTGCACCAGCCGCATCCGCGAATCCAATCCTTTCCTTTCCTGTTGCTTTAGTTGCTCATGGTATGTCATGGGTCAGTGCTTCACGAGCTTCCCCCTTCCCTTCCCCACCCCCCACCGGGGAAATGTTGGAAGGGGTCCAGGAAGCACCATTGGTTGGAGGCCATGCGACGCTCCACCAGCTTCACTTTGTCGTCCGGGCGCCCCCGGCTCGCGCAGTCAAACCAGTTTAGACAGGCTCAGGGTCTGCGACAGGATGGCAAGGACCAACTCAGGGGAAAAGGTCAAATGTTGTGTGTAATTCTATGAGGCTGGATTATTCAGCTGGGGAAGAAAGGGGAGAATCGGAGCAAATCTGGATCATGATTGCGGGTAAGAGGCGATGCAATTCCCAAGATGTCGGAATATACGGATGAGCAAAGTTGGTCAGGGGTTTGCGGGTTACTGTACTTTAGTCGGGTCATCGTGGAGCGTTGGAGGTGGTCGACCGTATCCCTCGGGCAGCGTACCCCTAACTCGCAGACTCATGCCAGCTATGGCCCCGAACAAGCTCTAGGTACTGGGTTGGCTACTGTAGTGATTTACCAGGCTACCAATGACAGCCTGCATGGGCTTCCCAGCTCACACTATGTCTATTTCGACCGTATAGATGAGCATCTGGATATGCCTTCATGGGACTGCCATGAACACAGGACACTCGCAGATTTTAGTAATGCGGGCGGCTAGAGGGTCGCGGTGTTTCAGTTGCCTGAACCTCACAGTTCATCTCCCATCCCGACTCTGGACGGCCGATTGCGCAGCCCGAGTACCTGAGAATCGCCACCGTCATCTCCCGTCAGAAAATATAGAGAACGCTCGCTTCCACGGGTGGAAACCTTCTGATCCATCATTGCCATTCCAGGTGCCGATGACCATTACCCGGAGTTATTGGATGCTTGGCAGCAGTCCATGGTTTTGAGAAAATGAGAAAGTCCATCCACTTTACACTGTGCAAGATGATCCGGATCTCTGCAGTTGTCTAGACCAAGTCCTACTTATGTGTAGAACTTGAGCTCTTGCTGTGACGCGTTGGTGTCTTCCGGCTCCTCTTTTGCCACCCATCGTCTTCGTCTTCGGGCGGCCACAATGTCTGATTATGGGTGCGATCTACTTTCGATGTTTCGGGACCATGTGGTTGGAAGCTTTTGGCCAGGTGAATCCCAGGAAACGGTGACGGATCCGTCCACGCCGTTCATCGGGTGATTGTGGTGTGCTCGTTTCTCGTCGTCGTCCTCACTCTCGGGACGGCTTTCTTTGGTTAGCCAATATTGTGCATCTTACCTCGAGTGGCCCCCTGGCTCTCTTGTGGGTAGTGGTGATAGTGCATGTGCGGATATGGGCAACAAGGTACTCCGAAACAGCGGACAGCATTGAAGGAAAATTCCACTTTGGTGAATTGCCAGTCACCCCAATGTACATCCTAGCGTCAAAAACATACGAAAAGCGACTCGACCAAGTGCCATATTCTCTCAGTTCTCCAGTTAGGGCACGGCATTTCCTTAAAGTTTCACAAAGTGCCCGAGGTGGTTTTGCTGCAACGAGCGAACGAAAGCCGCGAGGAGTGCCCGTTATGCAGGGCGGCCGTGCACTGCCGGTACGCCCGCCCCCTGCCTCCAGTCCCATGCCTGAACGCCCGCGTCAGAGGTCCTGCAGTATCGTCCACAGAAGAGAACTTTTCCTAGCCTAATGAACCTTGTCAAGATCAGTAGTGCATGGCCTTCTTCTTGAAAAGGAACCTTGAGGATTGGGGTTCTTGATTGCATCAGTCGTCACTTCGTTCCGCGTGATGCGCAAGAAAATATCCAAATCGAGACCATTCCTGAGATTCCTTGTTGGCATTGATTAGATGGAGGTAACTGCACAGCCACTGCCCTGAACACCCATCAAGACGGGCAGGGAGTGACACTGCAGTGGCCCAAGGCATGGAAGGCACTCGCGCACTGCACCTTCCTTCCATCAGGCACGGTGGCCCGCATGGTGGGATGGACATGTGCGACGGGGGATTGGGATTGGAGCAGTGGGCCAGAATTGGAACCTCCTGAGGTGTAGTACACCACTAGAGGTAAGTGTAGGGAACTAGGGCAGCTCCGTCGCTCTTGCCGGGCACTCGCTCAAGCTGCCCTGTGTGGGTTGGTTCCCACCACACTTGCTTGTTTGTCCGCCAGGCCACTTGGGGCACCCATTCACTGGGTGCCAATATGTTCAGAGGCAGCAGCTGGAGACTAGGCCGTGAGAAAGGGAACATCGGGCAACACGGGTAAAGGTAACCTCAAGGTACCTACCCTAGACTAGGTACCTTACCTCTAGAATTGATATGCCCTGTACCTCCCGTCTAGGAAATACGGTTTGTAGGACACGCCTGTACTGGTGTGCTTGCTTAAGCAGCCCTCCTGTTCCGGCCTTGTCCATGCTTTGTTCAGTTCCCTTGTTTCGTCCGTCGACGTTAGGTTCGTTGCCCGCCTGCGCGCCTGCCCATGCTTTTTCTGATCTCCGACGATGGTGTGATCGTCCCTGTCTCCATTGCTACACTACACTAGTACACTACAACGTCGCTTGTCCCTGGTTCGCGAGCGACCCTGTCATTTCTGCATTGCGGTGATTTAACTAGTCCGGCCTGCTTTATCTCGCTGCAGAGCTCACTCCCTTACGATTGTTGTCGATGCCACTGTGGTGTACATGGAAGCCGCTCACATCCTCTTTTGTCTTTTTTTTTCCCCCCCCCCCCCCCCTTCCCACCCACGCACACCCTTTTTCTACTCCCGTTTCTAACGGTCTGATCTGCGTTGGTCTCTTTGTATCAGTTCGTCTACGCTTTTCTCACGAGAACAACCGCGGTATTGATTTCGTTCGAACCTGAACGCCTTAAGACCAGGAGCTGCCGGTGCTAAACACAACCCTACTTGCCCGTCCGTCGAAGCCAAGCCACCGACCGCATACATAACGATCGAGTCCGGCATCGTCCACTTACTGGGCCTCGATATAATCGAGAAGCGACTCGACCCAACGACACGCTGTTGTAGCTGTCATTGCCGGCCCGGACAAAGCCTGGAGTGCCCGGACAGTTGATTGCGCATTGCCGATCAGGATCTCACCGGTCTGGCATTTCAAGTCTCCATACGCCTCTCTCATCATTGCGGCCCCCACTATCGCTGTCGGTCCGCGCGCAGGCGAATCCCCGCTGTATTATTGACCAGCCCTCCGCCTGAAACGTCTAAAAAGTGACAGCAGGTCTCACTTGCTGGGTAACTTGGATCATTCCCGATCCTCCGGAAAGTCATCTTGTCTTTGCAACACGGATCCAACGCATTTACCATCAAGATGTGTTTCGGGGGCCGTGGAAAGGAAGATGAGGCTGAGGCTTCCCGGTCGCGCGAGCTAGACAAGCAGATTCGCGCGGATGAGAAGCGCCTGGCAAAGGAGGTCAAGCTGCTATTACTAGGTACGGATCTCGAGTTGTTACTTGACCCTGCACTGCGAGTATCGCGTGCGTATGTGACCATGGCGACTCTAACTTTTTGGCATCAAATAGGAGCTGGTGAATCCGGAAAGTCTACGATTTTGAAGCAAATGAAGTTGATCTATGCACAAGGTTTCAGCAAAAATGAGAAGCTGGAATGGAGGCCTGTTATTTTCGCCAACATTCTGCAGTCGTTCCGATTGATCTTTGATGCGATGAATGAGTTCAACATCAAATTGGAGGATGAAGATAATGAGGCAAGTTTGATTTAGTGGACCCTGATATCTGCGTCTCTTCAACTAACTTGAGTACTTACAGAAGAACATGGTGCAAATGATGGTCGATTACGAGATGAGGGGAGACGAGCCTTTACCACTAGAATATTTTGAGCCAGCGAAGAAGCTATGGCAGGATGCAGGCGTCAGGCAAGCTATCGAGAAGGGCAATGAGTTTGCGTTGCATGACAACCTTGAGTAGTATGTGTTCGCAGTTTACTTTCCGCGTCTCTGCATCTTGCTAATCTATTATCCAGCTTCTGCTCGGACCTGGACAGACTATGGGACAGGAACTATGTTCCTAGCGACCAGGATTTGCTGCGCTCGAGGTTACGGACGACTGGTATCACCGAGACTGTTTTCGACCTGGGCCAACTCACATACCGTATGTTTGACGTCGGTGGCCAGCGATCGGAACGGAAGAAGTGGATTCACTGCTTTGAGAACGTCAACTGCTTGCTGTTCTTAGTAGCTATCTCGGGTTACGATCAGTGCCTGGTCGAAGACAAGGATGGGGTACGTCCAACCCTCGCATGTTGTTTAGAAGGTGGAGGCTAACCTTTGCGCAGAACCAAATGAACGAGGCCCTCATGCTGTGGGAATCGATCGCCAATTCCCACTGGTTCACAAAGTCGGCCTTGATTCTGTTCCTCAACAAGATCGACCTTTTCAAAGAAAAGCTGCCCCGAAGCCCGATAACGAACCACGGCTTCACTGATTACCATGGTCCCCTGGACGACGCTAAGCAGGCCAGCAAGTACTTTATGGACAAGTTCCGCGCGCTGAACCGGAACCCGGAAAAGGAGATCTATGGGCATTTCACAAATGCGACCGATACCAATCTTCTAAAAATCACCATGGGTTCCGTGCAGGACATGATCATCCAACGGAACCTGAAGCAACTTATCCTGTAAAGGGATATGCATATACTGGGCTCGCACATCCGATACAATTGCTTCCGCAACACATCACCCCCCGGTGAAGTGAACTAGCAAATTGCTGGTTGTGGATGTATCAACTTCACTTCCTTTTCACGAGCCGTCTCATCTGTATGATCGACCTTATTATAAAGGGGGGCTGAACCTACAGCGCTTCCATTTTGGCCAGATACTCCGGAGGGGAGGACCACCCGAGTTGCATTTCCCGTACATTGTTACCGACCCAGAACCCTCCGAGCACTTCCGCTTTTAGACCACATACCGGCGTTCCATTTACATGTATTTTACCAGCTTCTCGCTCACTATATTTCTTTCTATATATCCCGGAGGTTGCGGATCTCTCACTGTCCTACGACACCCTCCCAAAACCCTTACGCTTCGTCATTTTGAGCCATTTTGATTTTTCCTTATCCGACATTGCACAAGCGACTCTTGCGACTTGGGTGGTTAGCATTTCTGGGCCGCCTCTTTATCCCTTTGTTCGTTCGCCCTGTTTGCCCTATAGCAGATCGTGGCTTCCGTGGGGCACGGCGGCATTTGCTTTTGGATAAAAAGTCATTTTCTTTATTCTATTATGGACCTTGTAGCGGCTGGGAAGATGTCTGTTCTCCTTGGCTCCGGCTGAGATCCAGGGAAACACGTTTTCAAAATGGACAGGGGGTGTTCGTCGCTATATCTTTAGTTGTCTTTGTTCGCCAGCTTGATTCGGATTGGATATACCCGAAGAGCTTTCCGTGTGGGTTTGTGGAGGTACGAGCGGAAGGGGGATGACTGGGACTTGGAGATGACATAACGAATCAATCATCTCCCCCTCACGTTGGTCGAGTATCCCAGCGTCCTCTACAGAGAAGGTTCATTGAGCACACAAGAGCTATTCTCGATGATGATGTGGAGATCGGACAGCTATGAATAAAAAAGCGAATTACTTTTGAGTTGCAGTCCCATCGAACAAACGGTGATACTGTTTCCGCCCCGAGCCGCGTCGGCTGTCGAAGAAGAAAGAGGCTCATGGTAGCTTAAACTATCAACGCTAATAAATGAGAAGCTGCACTATTCTCTGGCTCGGCAGAATGGCCGAGGTCTGAAGGAGCATTGTAACGTCGTATTGGTAAGCTTGTTGCGGAGGTCATTGTTATTGTATCTGAAGAATTATGATGCTCCTGGTGGTAGCGAGCGAGCCGAGTGTACTGTAGGCTGCAGGACGGCTCGCATTCAAGGATTTGATTGAAATTCATAGGTGACATAGCACGAGCGACGTAGCGATTGAGTGTTGAGGTTGTGGATTGGAAGTTGTTGAGCCTGTCCCCTGATTTCTGTCTTACATGTAGACGTGACCTATCCAGTTCACTATGATGGTCACATGTGTACGTGTCTTGGTTGTAGATAGCGACTGCTCCCTTCCGCTAGATGCTGTACCAACACGGCAACACTTTAGTTGGGACTGATCCCACTGTTCAAACCGCCCACACACGTTGTCCACATTTTTCTTGGAGTAGCACAGCGTAAAAAGCACGTGGCAGTTGTGGACGGGAACGTTCAGACTTCAAACGAACCCCAGTTCGCCTCATATCCAGTTTGTGGTGTACACTACGAACGTTGATTCATTGCGCTGGATACATAGCCGCATATTGTTCATCTTCAGACGGGAATTGTTGCGGTGTTCAGACCATCATATTTGATGAATGCGATCATTCCGAGCTAATACCAGTCCATGCTTTTCCCTTGCTTGTGCTCACTGGATTTCTCTTTCCGTTTGGAGACTCTCCTTCTTTCTGAAACGCAAACAGCTTCCAGGATAGATATCAGGGTTCCTCTGGTACATGGGTATTCGGGGCAGAATCATTCAACTACGACGAGTTTACCAGCGGATTATTTGGCAGTGCCCCGGTAGGTAACTCCCCCAGCGCCTTCAATGGCACGCTCTACTCCGGCGGCGGCTTCGGCGTCACCTCCCAATCGCTCGCCGTCTCACTCTTGGAAGCCATCGTCCACCGGGCCATGTAGACGGCACCGCGCTCTTCTGAGACTTCCATGACGGCAATCCCGCCGTCGACCCGGCCTCAGATGCCTGCCTCATCATCGGCAACACCTACGCAGCCGAGGGCGCCGACCGCCCTGGCGCGCGCGACGATTACACCGACGGGCTTCATCAAGCACGTCGCCAACCAGTGACAATAAGACCATCGTTGTCTTTCACAATGCCGGAATCCGCCTCGTCGATCAGTTCATCGACCACCCCAACGTCACCACCCTCATTTCTGGCTACCCTCCCGGCGAAGCCTCCGTCAAGGCGCTCGTCTCGTTGCTCTATGGCGACTCAATCCCCTCCGGCAAGCTTCCTTACACCATTGCACGCAACCAGTCTATCCATGTTGTTCCCGGACCCGATCTCCCTGACACTGGCATGTTCCGCAAATTTCCCCAGAGCAACTCCTCCGAAGGCGTCTCCCTTGACTACCGTCACTTTGACACCAAGAACATCTAGCCATGCTACGAGTTCGGCTTCGGCTTGAGCTATATCACTTTTTCCTACGGTAACATCTCCGTTAAGCGAGCCGCTGATACGAACACGGACGAACTCCCCACTGGCAAAGTCCGCGAGGGAGGACAGGTTGACCTGTGGGACGTGCTCATCAGTGTAAAAGCTGAGGTTCCCAACACGGGCGGTCGTGAAGGGGCTGAGGTCGCGCAGCTATATGTTGGGGTTCCGGATGAAGGGAGGCCGGTGAGGCAGCTGAGGGGGTTTGACAAGTTCTTTATGAGTGCTGCGAGAACGGAGACGGTTAAGGTTGAGTTGACGAGGAGGGACCAGAGCGTGTGGGATACGGTGAGGCAGAGGTGGAGGCAGAAGAAGGATGGGAAGTACGTGGTTGAGGTTGGGGGGAGCAGTAGAGATTTACCACTCAAGGGGGCAGTGGAGATTTGAGGCTGTAGTAGTGATCATATTGGAAGACAGCTGATGTGATCTGCTTGCTTTGCCTCTGTACGTCTGGAATGATATACAAATTGTACTTGTCACATATGTTGTTACCTTTTTGCACACCATCTCGAGACACTTCAACATTTGACCTGGTTAGCGAGGCAACACTGCTAGATAGAGGACTGCGAAGAGCCGCCAATATATGAGGCTACCGATATGCTACGTCGTACAAGATCGGACTGGGACGTGAATAACAGGATCTGTAGGTAGTTTCGTCAAGACTTCGGGAACTTCTACATGGGAAGCACAGAAAGAGAAATAAAAAAAAAAAAAAAAAAAAAAAAAAAAAAAAAAAAATAACAACACCTGGGATTCGCTGGTCGTCACCGGCCCAGCTACTTACTAGTCAGGCGATTGGTAGATTATCTAGGGGAGAGCGGACGGGATCCCGAGTTTTCTACCATCTATGGCTCTATGTAGCAGCTCATACTCACTGACAGCGTTAAATCGCATCAAACAAATACCACTAGTCCACTTGGTTCAAGATCAATAGTAATCATAAGTACACAGCATCATCAGGGAACAGAGACTTGAAGTGATAATCTGAAGGACCATCCAAATTTCTCAGGTATCGTTTATCGACTAATCGGCCATTTAGTGGGTATCATTTGGGTAAGTAATTCCTGACCAGTCGCACACTGAATATTATGTTCACCACAGTTTCCCCCTTTACCCACCCTCCACCATCCATAAACTCCAGCGTTTCAGTATGAACCAAAAAAGATATGAAGAAAAAATACACGCAAAAAGACAGCGCTGAAGATTACACTACACATTAGAAAAGAGTTGCTTTGGACAGATGTTTGCATGTGGAAGTGCAACACCACAGAATGAGGAGATACATGATGGTGAAGCTATGGGCCACAGTCCTACTTCTGTGGCGGCCGGAAGACAGCATTAGTAAGGAAGATCTCCTCGCTATCCACAACGCGTGCTGTGGTAGCCGACTGACATGTCGTATTGTTGCTGTTGGCGCCGCCCTTACAGCTCTGCATGGGCTTCTCTGCTGTATCGATGGCGAGTGAAGGCTTTCCACGAAGCCCGTTGAGCATATCGATGCTCATGGTGCGGTGTATGTGTTTCCGCCGGCTGTCCGAGGGGGGCAGAGCGGGGCGGGGTGCCTCCTTCTTGACTGGCGGCTCTTCCTCCTTTACCGGATATTCCTTGGTGACCGGAGAATATACCTCGACCTTGACTGTATGCCGCTTTTCCCTATCAGCAGCGAGACTGTCGCGACCCATATGGGTGAGCGCGTTTTCCACATCAGCCAAGAGGGCAGAGACATCGCTACCTGCAAAGACCATGATGGTTTCAGCACGCCGAGAACTGGCGCCTTGCTCTTCGCTCGCAACTTCTTCCTCTTCATAGAATGGCTGTTCCATGATGGTGGAAGGCACATGAGCAGCAACTCTCGGCGGCGAAGATGGTGTAAATGCGGAGATGATGTGGGAGGAAAAGGACGTCATCGCTGGACTGCGAGGGGGCGTGGAGATATTACCGGCGCCATTCGTAGTGGAGGCCAAGGAGCGGACCCCCATGGCGCACTGCAGACTCTCGCTTACGCCGGCCACATATCCAGGGGTCATGGACAGTGTGGTGGCAGCAGCGACATGCTCAAGAAGTTTCTGCCGAACTCGAGTTCGGCGATTCTCGGCTTGATCGAGCTTGGTTATCCAGTCGTCTATTGAAGCGTCGAGCTCTGCGAGAGCCTCTTCTTGCTTCAACATAGACTCATGGCTGAACTTGGCTGTGCGAGGAGATCGAAGGTACTGGCAGATCCGAGCATGTAGATTACGTCGCCCAGCACGGAGGGATGTATAGGTGCGTCTGAGATATTCAGTCCGCTCGTCTAGCTGTCGCAGCTCCTAGCGTGTTGTTAGTCACAAACCAAAGTACGCGATCGAGGATAAGCTCACCTTTGAGAGGTTATCAACGTCTTCCTTCCGCAGCACCTCGAATCTAGCAGCTTGTTGAAGGGCCTGCTTCTGTAGAGCAGCAGTTTCGTTGGGCTTGAGCATGTTGACCGCATCACTGGCCTTCCACCCCTTGGGCAATTGTTCGAATGCGCGCCGTTCTGCGCTCTTACTCCTTTGGGAGCATGACCTTTTCAGCGCGGTAGCCTCGCATGTCTCACTCCTTTTCCGTGGTCGGCCCCGTTCCATAATGCTTCCTGTTTCCGACTGACTCCTCTTGTGCCCGATGTGCGAGACACTCTGAGGGCTGTCAGCGATGCCTGGCCCGAGTGCCGCTGGGAACCCCCGTGTGCATTCAATGGAGCTGTTTGGCACATGGCTGTCAACCTTATCCCATGGCATCGGCGAAGATATGATGTCGGTGGATGCTGATATAGGCGTTGGCAGTGTGGAAGCAGTCCCAGCACTTGTTGCTGCAGATCTCGGGGCGCTTGAGGTAGCTGAAAGGGGCGTGAACGGGGTCCGCGCTTTAGGAGAACCCTCAAACTTTGCCGACCGAATCGTGGAGTCTACCGGCGCGGTACCGGCTCGGAGACGGCTGCATGAGGTCTTTTGATGGAGTCGTTGGGTGGCAGAGCTAAGCGTCGGAATCACGAGAGGAGTGAGATTTCTGGGCGACAAAGGTTGCCTAGCCTCGTTCTGAACTCGTTGGCTTCGACTGAAAAATTGGCGCGCGGCATCAGGCTGCGCTCGCTCAATGGGCACTCGATCTTTGAGTGCCCCCTTACTCTGATTAGGCCTTGATGGAAGGCCTGGGGCACTAATAGAACGTTCATGGAGAGCCGGACGGCCGGGAATGGTGGCTGGAACCACTTGTCAGCATGAACGGGACAAAATCCATCGGGATAAACATACGGGAATCCATGGCTGCCTCTTGGACGGTCGTCATTGGGCCAAGTTCAGGCACGCTTACTTTCCGCCTGCTAGTAAGGTTCTGCTCCTTTACTTGTATCTTCAAACCAAACCCAGCATTCGACCTTCCACCGAGCTCGCTGTTTGATCCCATGTTCAGGACAGATGATTGCTCTGGGTTAACCGACGTTTCAAACACTGTCGACTGCGTGTCCTTGGGGCACTGCTGATATCTTTTTTCTGGGTGAAACATCCTCCAAGTAAACGGTTTTTCTCCTGACGGCGAAGCTCGACCTAGCTGTGGTTTGGATGAATGTGTAAGCATTGGCCAGCTTTTGGCTGGGTCATGAGGGCCCGGAGTGACGTACTGATTCATTGTATGATTGTGGAGTGACTTCCTTTGCTATGTAATTGTTGAGGCAAAGGCTGAAATCCTCAGAGTCGGAGTCCAGCATACAGCTAACAATATGAGCCATGAGTTGGACGGGCCGGTCGAGCCGTGTTAGAGATAAATGACCAAACTCGTAACACCAACCAGATGTGCAGAAGGCTGGATAAGGCCAAGGAACGAACGACGCTCTTCACAGTGATGACGGGCTAGGGGTAAAAGGTGTGTATATAAGTCATGCACGAAGACTGGATTTAGGACAGACCTTGCCGCGGGTCGAGGCCGTGGTTGGTTACCAGACAGGGTTGGAGGGACTACTAGCACAGGACCCCTTGTCAGTATATCGGCTAGTGTAGGAGAGGGGAGTAGGTATATCATAGAGCAGCAACCCGCGAGACTGATAAGTGCTTGATATTTCTCACGGTAACTCCCCACATGAAGGTTAGTAGGGTGCCTAGTTCCCTCGCAAGCTCGAAGTCCCCGGGCCCGGAGCAGAGGAGCAGATCCATCATCCAGGTACGGGGCACCAAATGGTAGTTTTCCGGTACGGGGTAGACTAGTATCAAGTGGGAAGAAACAAGTGCTGTCGGTCGAGACGTGCGACAGGAAGACGGCAACCGAGACTCGGGCCCTCAAGGTATGAGACCGAGAGTTCCGTCGTCCAATCTCAGAGCAGGTGGATACGCGATGCTGCGGTAGTGACTAGGAGTGCAACAGAGTATGCAGGCAAAACCGAGGTAGAAGGGCTGGAAGGAGAACAAGAGCAGGAGGCTATTCTGACAAGAAATCAAACCAAACAGATTGAAGCCGCTTGGACCTTCCATGAGTTCGCCAAGAAATGAAACCAAACAGAATGAAGCCGCTTGGACCTTCCGTGAGTTCGCCATTGGCCGCTAGCCCTGTCCGTCCCCAGAACGTACCGCTTGGAGACACTCCGCTCCGAATGGCATGTAAATATTTCTAGGGGGTTTTCCACCAAAACGCATGCGGTAGCCATCCGTCACCGTGGCACTGGCAAGGGGGGGCCGGCACCGTTAGCATCGATGCTTGATTATATTCGGTCTCGCTATGACAGCGATTATCAAGCCGGTTTTTGCGACTGAGCGGAGCAAAGATATAAGTCACCACCCGCAACCCATACTTTAGTTGTTAGTAGTGTATTAGCGGTTAGGAATAGGCGTTAGGATTGGTTCTACTATGGGGATGTAGGCAGCCGGTGATAGCTCCCTGTATGGTATGTATGTGAGTTTTCCGCTCGAAAAGAAGTGGTTTTGAAATTTCGTCGTTGTGGTTCAAAACCATGGCTGGTGGTGATATGTAGACTAGACTACGTCTAGTTGTCGCGACGTTGGCTCCGCAGACTAGACTAATACATAGTAGAAGTACATAGTGTAAACTACCATACGTACCAAGCCTCAAGCTTATTAGTCTTGGCGTCTTTGTCCGGGCAGTGTTGACGACTTGGTACAAAAATACATATGGCCCCGCACAACCGCAGGGACCGATTGCAAAGTCGCAATAATTGGCTCGGGCGATATCTTTCTGAGCCGAAGACCCCTGTCGTCCATCCAGTGACCGCGGAGATGGCCAAATGAAGGAGGTCTGTTGACAGAGCTGGAGAGCATCTGTGCAAAACACAATACCTCTCGCTTGACCTAGGTTTCCACGAAGCGTGGTGTTGACACTCCCATCGGCAGGCCGGGCTGTTCACGGCATCGTAGTTGAACGAATTCTTCGTCCCGGACCCATGACAACTGACGTTCAAAGCAGAGATGGAAGAAGCAGACGTTTGGGAGCTGGGTGCGCTTTCCAGGGCAGTCGGGCGAGCTCTGGTTTGATACTGAACTGGTCGATATCGCGGGCTCGATGACGTTTTCGACAGACAGCAGCCCAAAAGTGGCTGGGGAAGACCCTTGGAGCTAACCTAATGGCGAAACATCAGACGGGACCAACGCATGAACACCTCGTGGAAAGCTCGTGGCATGAAGCTCCCTCCAAAGCGCGAGTTGAGTGCGGTGGAGTTCTAGATGCAACAATTCTCTAAAACCTCGTGACCGACTTGAGATTGAGGGTAGGGAGGGGAGGGGGGCGCAGCTACGAGTTTTGGAAGAAGAGGAGGAAGTAGAACAAGAAGGCCAGATGGAAGTGAAACAAACAAACTGAAACCTCCTCAGCTCCAGCCCACACAGGGCCCGGGCGTACACGTTCACTAGGTAGTCTCAAACCCCAACCCTACCTAAGGACTCTAGGTATGCACTATATCGGTTGCTCTCCGAACTGCTTCAGTTTGGATTCCCAGCGACTTTCTCAAGCTCAAGGGTTTGTCTTGATCGGTTGCACTATAAACGATGGCGACTATGATTTATTCCCTAACAGTCCAGCACTGCTTCTGCATGTCATCGTCATTTGCCTCCATGATTCCTTGATTCACATCATCAGGACGCTGTCAGCCAAAATTCCTAGCGTGCAAACCGACGTTTTGCCCAAGACGATCTAGTGCAAATATGTATGCACCTCATCACGAAGAGCCATGTGACAAAAGAAGCTAAGACCTCGATGTGGCCCCATTGGGTAATTCGCTCGTCCTCCTTCCAGATCTTGCACTTGGGGTTTCAATCAATATACCCCAGATCCAACCTGAGACGCCGGCGTGAACCAGCATCATGTTGAATGAATATAGGGGGTTCGAATCTGCCACTACCCCGATATCTCTGTCGAAGCTAGCTCCATTTTTTTTTTTTTTGGGGGGGGGGGGGTGTTTGGCATAGTATGTAGTTCTGACACATCACGGTCTCTTCCTCTCTTCCTGCGGAGACTCCTCCGACAACACTTGCATCCGAACCTCAACGGACCCGCTCCACTCCTCCCGCCAACAACGGGCCGCCCAGACGGACACGTGCCCAAAACTGGTTAGTCCTTCTTGATGGTTCGTGAACCGTGCAGGGGTCTGGTCTTAAGCGAGTTGCCGAATCTTCTTTGCTCATGCTAGGCACGCCAGGCACCATGAGGCATGATAGAGCAGTGTACCGGAAACTTGGCCCGGCACCGTCACATAGGACTGATTCACCACCAGCGCCGCCTTGCGAGCATCCTCGCCAGCACGCCTGTCTTGTCCCATTGCCCATATTCCTAGTGTAGGCAAAGATCAGCTCACGAATGAAGGTCTGCCGAGGTCATCACCAGCATCGCTCCCAATCCAGAACCGTGCTCAGTAACCACCCACTGTTACGGCAGGGCTAACGTTGATCTGCCCACACGATCACTCATTGATGAAACTACATACCGCAGCTCCTCGGCTGCTACCTATTCCACGACCAAAGCTAGGCCTAGCTGCTACCACTCGGCTCGAACATCTCCCCATTCATGACCTTTCCAAGACCCTAAAGGTTCCACGTTGCATCAATATCAAGGCCAAAGCCCGTCTGCTCAGCTCCTTTGGGTCATATGAGTTCGGACAGGCGGCTTTCCGGTCTCGCCCTTGATGACTTCCCTGTTGCCCCTTTCGTCGTTGAGTAGTGTATATCAAATACTAACTGCAGCGATCTTCTCTTACTTTAGCGTTGCCGACGGCTTCCTATCACCCCGAGATTGTATACTCGGTGGCCTCAGGGATCAGGTAGTCTGGCGAAGTTGCAAGAATGATGAATATGGAATCGCATGATATACAAAGTATCACTACCGGTGATTTGATTCAAGCAATTTGGTACAAACAATATGCAGCCTCGTCTGTGGAGGCCTGAACGGTTGAGCAGGCCACATGACATTCTTCTACATCTAACACATTGCCAGGAATGCGCGGGCTCAAACTGTTGTTTCATCAGAATGCAAGTCTGATTCGCTGGATTCAAATCCAGCGTCGTCCAGCGTAGCTTTCCATGCGACAAGTACCGAATGCTCTCAATATAGGAAGAAGGTGTCGATCTCTTTGCGGCTTGAAACTAACTTCTCCTGCGGTTTAAGCGCAAAGGCATCGAGTGCCGGTTGAACGGAAGGATGACCGTGAACCTTTGCGGAGAACGAAGCGCTATGATGCGGACACATTCCGCGGCTCGGGTCACTTCAAGATCAAGGTAATGAGCCGGGCAGGCTACGCTGCCGTCCGTATGAACAAGAGAGAGTCAGTAGCTTCACAGGTTCTTGACAGCCCCAGAACTCGACAGCTGGTAGCCAGTAACACCGAAATTGGCCTGCGAGTCCAATCACCAAGATTTAGTTATATCACATCTCCGGTATGCCAGCATCTGATCACGCCACAATGATACCAGAGACTACCCTTTGCTCGCCTAGGCTATGAGGGTGCAGCAACAGTGGGGGGACATAATGATATAGGAAGTATCGATATATATATTGATTGTGTTATCACCTGCAGGTCCCAAATATTAGCAATTCCTCCTTCCTGGTTGATATCACCTCCTATTTGCACTTCCCACGAACAGTTCCGTTTCGTAGCCTGGATCACCATGTCCAAGCCTGATGACCTACAGCAATATTTGCGCAGCGAGTGACAAAACGGCATTACCCGAAAACATACTACTGTGATCCTGGTTGGTATATCGGCAATTCATCTTGGCCAGGTAACTGCATTTTGACCTTACTGGACCCTATACCAAAAATTGGTCTGGGTTTCTTTCAGCGGAATGGAAACATTTTGGACTGCAGATTCAAACACCACTGGGACGTCTAACCACACTGCCGGATCATATAAACGGACTGATGATGATGCGGGGTTTGAAACATGGGATCCTGCGATGCTTACCTGACATATTTCGACCTTCCACTCTCGCCGTGAGGAAACATTTGCCGGATTGAGGAAAACCAATGGGTTGGATACTGAATGCCATTGAGTCCACTTCTTGGCGCGTAGGAGGACGAGTACAAAAAGGAGTCGGGCCTGCTGTGACTGCAGTGCTCTTCTATTCTAGACCACGTACTCCCTCTGGTGGCCGTATAAAAGCCATCGACACGTTTATATCTGAGAACAGCATGGGCATACATGGGGATTGACAAAGAAGGCGCAAAGGTGAGGGTCCCTGACGGTGGCTGGTTGGTTGATGGTGGTGAAATCAGTCTGGCGTCTGGTGTAAGTCGAGCTTCTCCCAGCAGTTAAGTTCTGGTGCAAGCAGGCAGTGGAGATGGTCAAAGCTCAAGCTAAAGCACTAGGACGATAGGAAAGGCGTTCGCCTCCGCACTAACATAGAGGTAGCTCCCCTATTATCCTATCGGCTGATGTCATTCCACACCTTACGACCAAGAAGGAAGGCGTGAAGGAAGGTGAGGATAAGAGCGGTTTCTGTGTGATGAAAAATGTGCGAACTGAGAGCTGAGGTTACCAGGTAGTACCACCGCCGGTGCACAATAGTACGTAGCGGGAATAATTGCAACAAAAAAAATTGATCAGAGTCCCCGAGGCAGTCTTGATGTGGGGTAGAGGTTTTCTTCGAAGGGCCAAGTTTGCTCAACTGTCATCACCATCACCATCCTCGTCGCCCTCACGATCACTGCTATCAGCAGCATCAGCAACACCCCCCCACCTCCTTTACTCTCAGTATCAGCGTGGCCGCTGGTTTGGATGTAGCGCCGCAAACATGTCTCCCGTTCGCGACCCCAACACCCTGTCCAACTATGACGCTTGGAGGACTCGTCACACCACGGCCAACCTCAAGATCGACTTCACAGGCAAGTGTCTGCGCGGCTCCGTTATCCTCGAGCTCGAGTCTCAGACGGACAAGGCCAGCAAAGAGATCATTCTCGACTCCAGCTATGTTACTGTGAACTCCATCAAGCTCAACTCGGCCCCCTCGTCATGGGAGACCAAGGCCCGCACCGAGCCCAACGGGTCCCCCGTCCACGTTGCCGTCCCCGAGGGTGCCGCCAAGGGCGAGGTCGTCAAGGTCGAGATTGAGCTTGCCACCACGGACAAGTGCACTGCCCTGCAGTGGCTCACCCCGGCCCAGACCAGCAACAAGGCGGCCCCCTTCATGTTCAGCCAGTGTCAGGCCATCCACGCCCGCTCGCTCTTCCCCTGCCAGGACACTCCAGACGTCAAAAGCACCTACGACTTCAACATCACCAGTCCCTACGTTGTTGTAGCCAGTGGCGTACCCGTGCCTGACGAGACCAAGGATTTGGGCGACGAGAAGTTGTACAAGTTCCAGCAAAAGGTGCCCATCCCGTCCTACCTGTTCGCCCTCTCGTCTGGAGATATCGCCAGCGCCCCTGTCGGCAAGCGCTCCTGTGTTTGCACCGGCCCTAAAGAGCTGAAGGCGTCTCAATGGGAGCTGGAGGGTGATATGGACAAGTTCCTGGACGCTGCCGAGAAGATTGTGTTCCCCTACAGGTGGGGCGAGTACAATGTTCTCGTCCTGCCCCCTAGCTTCCCTTATGGAGGTGAGTGTGCAAAGAGCGAGATAACGAGCATGAAGAGGGGATGTGATTGCTGACAGTGTGCCCACCGCCATAGGCATGGAGAACCCCATCTTCACCTTTGCTACCCCTACCATTATCAGTGGCGATAAGCAAAACATTGATGTTATTGCCCACGAGCTCGCTCACAGCTGGAGTGGAAACTTGGTCACTAGCTGCAGCTGGGAGCACTTGTAAGTTGCAGGTCGCTGGTCATCCAATCATCCGTGATTGCTAACGTCTGGTCAGCTGGTTGAATGAAGGATGGACCATGTATCTTGAGCGCCGTATTCTTGCCTCCATCCACGGCGGCGATGCCCACTTTGACTTTTCGGCCATCAGGGGCTGGAAGGCGCTTGGTAAGAATTATTGACACAGACCAGAACACCCCCTTACGTAGGATCGCCCCACTAACACATGTCCTACAGAGGAGGCCATTAAGGAATATGGAGAGGATCACGAGTTTACAAAGCTCTGCATCAGTCACAAGGGTATCGACCCCGATGATGCTTTCAGCACGGTTCCCTATGAAAAGGGTTTCCACTTTGTTTGGTATCTCGACCGCCTCGTTGGAAGAGAGAACTTTGACAAGTTCATCCCATACTATTTTGGCAAGTGGTCCAACAAGTCGCTTGACTCGTACGAGTTCAAGGACACCTTCCTCGAGTTCTTCAGCGCCCCCGAGTACTCTGATCTCAAGGACAAGATCGCTTCGATCGACTGGGAGGGTCGCTTCCACAGCACCGGCCTTCCCCCCAAGCCCGAGTTCGACACCTCCCTTGCGGACGTGTGCTACGAGCTGGCTGAAAAGTGGAAGAGCAAGGACTTCACCCCTAGCCCGTCTGACGTTTCGTCGTGGACTGGTAACCAGGTGCTGGTCTTCCTTAACGCCGTGCAGGACTTTGAGGAGCCGTTGACGGTTGAGCAATCGGTAAGTATCAAGTGTCTACCTCTCTACTTCCAGTCAGCAGCACGCTAATACCACACAGCAAGCGCTTGGCAAGGCCTACGGCCTCTCTGAATCCAAGAACGCCGAGCTTAAGGCCGCCTACTACCACATTGCGATGCGCTCCAAGGACACCAGCGCTTACCAGGGCGTTGCTGACCTCTTGGGAGAAGTTGGTCGGATGAAGTTCGTCCGCCCACTCTTCCGTGGTCTTAATAAGGTTGATCGGGAGCTTGCGCTCAAGACCTTTGAGAAGAACCACGAGTTCTACCACCCTATTTGCAGGCAGATGGTTGAGAAGGATTTGGGCGTTTCTGAGGCCGCCAGTGCGTCTTAACGGTTATGCAAATAGGAGGAAGTTAGTGACTACCGAGTAGCTCAATGTATGCCAACCTGAGCTGTAAGTGTTTAGGATAAATCCAAGATGGTTGATGATATGATCGATGAAGCAGTTGGTTGTATACCTAGCTGGAGGCTTTCATGGTGGGTCAGGTACATAGCTCTACTTATATGAGTAATAGGGGGTGGGTATAGGAAAGTACAAAATCGCTTTCATCTGTGTCCGTCTGAAACTTGAAATCTGATTGCATGGTCCCGTTGGACATTAGGATGGAAGCTGGTGTTTGTTCAGTCGAGCTGTGATGTTGTCAGACATGAAGCAATGTGCCGGCCAATGACAGAGCGATCCGCTGCCGAGTCTAGCACATGGCATGCATGAGCACAGCGGGCATCTCCTGGTTTACAGGCCAGTGGTGACTCTCCACTGCTGCGCGCCTCCACAGTGGGCTTCCTTTCCAGTCCGTCACCTTCATAGAGGTACCTACCTACCTACCTAGGTAACGGCATGCTGCGGGGCTGCAGGCGCCAATGACCCGGGCCTCAACGGGCGGGATCGACTCGAGGCGGGCAACAACGGCGGGGGCTGGAACCCAAGGCCAAAAGAACCGGGCAACTACTACCTCTAGACACACCACAAGCCGACCTGTCAGAGCCAACCAAGCACGGGCAGGCATCGTTCCCTCCCTTCCTTTCGGCCAAACAACCCACGCCCTGTTGATGGACACTTTGGACTTTTTGTTTCCCGAACATTGCCTGTTGCGTGACACAAGACGCCGGCTTTGCAGCTTCCGGGCTGCGGTCGTTGAACGACTGAACGACCTGAACTCGCAGGCACGCAACCCTAGGACCCAGTTAGCATCTCCCTTTTGCGACAGTGTCGGCGGCTGCCACAACAACGGCGACGATCACGGACTCTTCACGCGCTCTCCACACTCCCACGGCCCCATACAGACCTCCAGTCGTTCTCCCCCGTGCGCCGTCACCCGTCGACCTGCAGCGATTACCGTCGACCAGGCGACAGACGACCGTGGGTGGGGTACAGCAACATACTACGCCAGCGCGGGAGCCACCGACATCTAGACTATCTCTCCTATTCTAGAACCCGAACTGGCCTCGACCCTTCCGCAGAATACCACTGGCGCATGGTAGAATGAATGACGTTGCCGTTCGGCTGGATCTGGGACACACATGTTGGGACGTTCGGAAGCTGTGATTACGTCCCGGATAAGTTCGACTGTTGAGACACGCCCAATTCGAAGGAGTCGCGGTCGGTTTCGACAGCTCTTTGGTCACTCGTGTAGTCAGCCGATATATATATACAGCACTACGACACTTGGCGATACCGTCAGAGCTGTCTCGTACCACCATGGCTCCAGGCATGGCCCCCATGGGGGGTGGAGGAAACATCAAGGTCGTGGTCAGATGCCGTCCCTTCAACGCAAGAGGTGAGTGCGTTTATATACCCGAAAGCTCTGTTGCCGGCGCTGAAGAGCCAACCCTTCAAAGAAAGGGGGAAACCCATGGAACGCGCTCGTCCCTACGTCATGTGGACCGACACTGATGATGCGACTACCCGATTCCAGAACACGATCGCGGCGCACAATGTATCGTGGAGATGAGAGACAACCAGACGGTTCTCACCCCTCCGCCTGATGCTGTAGTCAAGGGTGGCAAAGACCAAGGCCAAAAAGTCTTCGCTTTCGACAGGTCATACTGGTCCTTCGACAAGAACGCGCCCAACTACGCCGGACAAGATCAGCTACACGAGGACCTGGGCAAACCGCTGCTCGACAATGCCTTTCAGGGCTACAACAACTGTATCTTTGCCTATGGTCAAACCGGTTCCGGCAAGTCCTACTCGATGATGGGATATGGCAAGGATGCTGGTATCATCCCCATGATTTGCCAGGACATGTTCAAGAGGATAAACGACATGCAACAAGACAAAAACCTGCGCTGTACAGTGGAAGTATCCTACCTCGAAATTTACAACGAACGTGTACGCGACCTGCTCAACCCGGCAAACAAGGGCAATCTCAAGGTCCGAGAACATCCGTCAACAGGTCCTTATGTTGAAGACTTGGCAAAGCTTGTCGTGGGAAGTTTCCAAGAGATCGAACACCTGATGGACGAGGGAAACAAGGCGAGAACGGTTGCGGCCACCAACATGAATGAAACCTCCAGTAGAAGTCACGCTGTCTTTACCCTGATGTTGACCCAAAAACGGTTTGATCCCGAAACGAAAATGGAAATGGAAAAGGCAGCCAAGATCAGCCTGGTGGATTTGGCAGGTTCGGAAAGAGCAACGTCTACTGGAGCCACCGGCGCCCGTCTCAAAGAAGGTGCCGAAATCAACCGGTCCTTGTCGACTCTTGGGCGTGTCATCGCAGCCCTCGCAGACCTCTCCACCGGTAAAAAGAAGAAAGGATCCGCGGCCGGCCAAGTACCATATCGCGACAGTGTCCTCACCTGGTTATTGAAGGATTCGTTAGGCGGCAACAGTATGACAGCGATGATAGCGGCCATCAGTCCGGCCGATATCAACTACGACGAGACGCTTAGTACACTCCGTTATGCTGATTCGGCCAAGAGAATTAAGAACCACGCTGTTGTCAATGAGGACGCCAATGCCCGCATGATCCGCGAGCTAAAGGAAGAATTGGCCCAACTGAGAAGCAAACTGGGCAATGGAGGGATCGTCGGTGACACCCATGTTCCGGGAGAGGAGGTTTACGCAGAGGGAACGCCATTGGAGAAGCAGATTGTCAGCATCACAACGCCGGACGGCACCATCAAGAAGGTCTCCAAGGCCGAGATTGCAGAGCAGTTGAATCAGTCCGAGAAGCTTCTGCAGGATCTGAACCAGACCTGGGAGCAAAAGCTGCAAAAAACCGAAGAAATCCACAAGGAACGTGAAGCTGCGCTGGAAGAGCTGGGCATCAGCATCGAAAAGGGCTTCATCGGCATGTCGACCCCCAAGAAGATGCCTCACTTGGTCAATCTTTCGGACGACCCGCTATTAGCAGAGTGCCTGGTGTACAACCTGAAACCAGGCTCAACAAGTGTCGGCAACGTTGAGTCAAACGCGGAGCACCAAGCAAATATTCGCCTCAATGGGTCGAGGATCCTACACGAACACTGTGTCTTTGAGAATGCCGCTGATGGAACAGTGACTGTCATCCCCAAAGAGGGTGCGGCTGTCATGGTGAACGGCAAACGAGTGACGGAACCGACACGGTTACACTCTGGACACCGCATCATACTGGGCGACTTCCACATTTTCAGATTCAACCATCCTCTTGAAGCGAAAGCCGAACGAGCAGAGCGCGCCGAGCAACAAAGCCTACTGAGGCAATCCGTCACAGCAAATCAATTGCAGGCCTTGGAGAAATCGCCAAGCCTAAGTCCCAGCCACAACCATCACCAAAGCCTTAGTACGGCAGTGTCTGAAGGCGACAGCAGCCGTCCAGATTCACCCGCGCCGTTTTCAAGAAACACAAAAGAGTCAGATTGGTCCTTTGCGCGAAGGGAAGCGGCAGGGGCCATCCTTGGAACAGACCAAAACTTTGCCAAACTGACAGATGAAGAGCTCAATGCGCTTTTTGAGGATGTCCAACGAGCGCGAGCTGAGAGAGTGAATGTTCGCGAAGGGGATGAAGATATGGAGTCCATGGCGTCGTATCCGATAAGGGAAAAGTACATGTCCACCGGCACTCTCGACAACTTTTCTCTGGACACCGCCCTAACCATGCCATCAACGCCCAGAATAGGAGAGACGGAGGAGAAGCTGGGTCAGATTCGAGACGTGATGCAGAGCCAACTTGACAAGCAGAAGGAGGAGTACAAGGGCCAGCTGAAGACGGCTGAGGCAGCGAACGTGGAGGTGGAGGAGATCAAGAAGGAAAAGGCCAGAATGGAGGAGACGCTGATGCAGCTCAAGGTCGACATGCAGAAACAGCTGGAGGCGCAAAGACGTCAGTTCGAAGACAAGATTGAGAAGTTGGATCCGCTCAAGCGGCCGAAAGCCAACCCGAAGCTCTCTGCAGACGAGATTGAGCGTGCGAAGGCGGTGGTTAAGAAATGGAGGAGTCGACGCTACGTCCTCATGGCCGAGGCGGTACTGCAACATGCTGCCACTCTCAAGGAGGCACAGGTCATGAGTCATGAGCTTAATGAGAGCGTCGTCTTCCAATTTACGATTGTAGACGTCGGTCATCTTCTTTGCTCATCTTACGACATGGTGCTTAATGGGCTGACTGGTGAGGGAGACGATACTGCTCTCGAAACAGCACTGAAGCCGTGCGTCGGCGTTCGCGTCGTTGACTACAAACACAGCGTCGTCCACCTATGGAGTATAGAGAAGCTCCACGACCGGGTGAGGCAGATGCGGCAGATGTTCCAGTATCTGGATCAACCTGAATACGCGCAACACTTGAGCCTCGATAACCCCTTTGTGGAGACGTGTATGCCGCAGTACACACTGGTGGGCGAGGTCGATGTGCCGTTGAAGACCGTTTTCGAGAGCCGGGTTCAGGACTTCACCCTCGACGTGACATCCCCGCACACATCCCACGCCATTGGCATGATCAAGCTCGCGTTAGAACCTTCCAGTGCGAGAGCACCAACCAATACGCTCAAGTTTAACGTGGTGATGCACGAGATGATCGGATTCGCTGAACGCGAAGGCACCGAGGTGCACGCCCAGCTCTTCATCCCTGGCATTTCTGAGGAGGACGGTATTACCACCACCCAGATGATCAGGGACTTTGACGAGGGGCCCATTCGGTTCGAAAGCGTTCATAGCATGAGCATTCCGCTGTCTGCGTCTCAAGACACGTCGTTGAGAGTGGCGATTTTCGCCAAGGTTTCAGCCATGCATCTTGACAAGCTGCTCAGCTGGGATGACATGCGCGATGCGGCACCGACGTCTCATAGCAAGCTCAAGGGTGCAAGAATCAATGAATCCCACTTTTACACTGAGGAAAAGCACGACTTGCTTGCACGGGTGCAGATCATGGAACTGAACGAGGAGGGCGATTATGTGCCCGTCGAAGTTACGCAAACAAGTGAACTTGACAACGGCACGTTTCAACTTCATCAAGGGCTGCAAAGACGAGTCGCCATCACCGTCACTCATAGCTCGGGCGATGCTCTACCATGGAGCGATGCGACATGTTTGCGCGTCGGCAAGATTGCGCTCCTGGATAGCGCAGGCAAGACACCCGACATGGGCTCAGCCAGCCCTCCTTTGCCCCTTCGCCTCGTGTTCGAGCCTACTTTCCGGGTGAACGCCAATGGAACCCGAAGTGTTACCTTGATCGGACAGTGGGATTCTAGTCTTCATAACTCGTTATTGCTCGACCGAATTACGTCAGAAAAATATCGCGTGCAAATGACCGTGTCCTGGGAGATCAATTCGGAGAAGCTCGCCGAGCCGATCAAGTTCTCTCTTCCGGTTGCCGTCCAGATCGTTTCTCGCAACTTTGTTCGCCAGACGTCCATGTTTTCCTCGCTATGGCAGAATATCCGCATCGTCCATTCTTCCACGGGTATCTTCACGGTTCAAATGCGTCCGGCACCCATCAAACGCGTCGGTGACCTATGGCGGATGAGTAGCCAGCATGACTATGTCAAAGGCGAAGAGAACCTTGGGACTTGGACTCCAAGGGGCGTGTCACTCGTGGCAGACTACATCAGCGCGCGGAAGAAGAAGAGGATGATGACGGAGCTTGCGGCGGTGCAAGGGCGCTTGAGAAAGCTTGGGTTTGGTGATAGAAATGACCTGTCGAATGGAGTCGATGACGCGGAGGACGATGCTGATCTGCCACCACCCAAAATCAATAGCGAGACTGACTCTATTGCTGAGCTTCTGCAAGACGACCCGCCAGAGGTGCCTGAATTGCCGACGTCCCAAGAAGAAGCGTCTCCAGAGGATGAAGTTGCACCAAGCGCTGAAACCGAGCAGGAGGAGCAAGCTAAGCGTGCAGAACTTGATCAATCCACGCCTGACACCGCCGACTCAACGAAACCTCCTTCGGAGTATACGGACGCTCAAACCTACCTGCTGAGCCACTGCCTCAAACTCTGGCAACGTTACCCAGACCCAACAGCCAAGATTCTCAGCCCTGCTAATACTGACCCGCCCACTGATGGCTGCGCCGACTCTACTTCTGATCAGAAATCGACCCTGGAGTTTGTGGCTTCGGTCATACGCGTGCCCAAGAACCCCACCGTCCTCAAGGGCGGCTATCTTCTCGTCCCCAACAGTGATTCGACCAAGTGGAATAAACGGTTCGTCGAACTAAGGAGGCCATATCTCCATATTCACAGCGTGGCAGACGGAGAGGAGGTTGGAATCGTCAGTTTGAGGAACTCGCGCGTCGACAGCCAACCCGGGATCTTAGGTTTGCTAAACGATGACTACGGCACCGGGGGCAGCGGAGGCTTCGGGGGATCCGATGATGGTTACGGACTACTAGACAACCTGAACGGAAACATGGACAACAACAGAGCCACGAACAGTCGCTCAAGTGGGCTTTTAGATACCATTATGAGCGGTAGTTCGGGCGGTTCGGGAGGCAGGGCATCCAACAGCAACGTCAGCACACCTCAACAACGCCGCTCTCCCTCCTCCCTCCTCATTTCCTCCCTCTGGCCCACCTTCAGCCCACTCCCTTCGCCCAACCCGATGACGGCGGCGGGGTCCAGGAGCAGCAACAGCAGGCTGGCAAGCGGCGGCAGTAGAACATCAGCCGTTTCCCTCCGCAGCAACACAAGTTCCCCGGCGTCTTCCACAGGCACGCTTGCCACCACCACCAACAACAACGGACCCTCGTCATCGTCAGGATTATCTCTTCAGCAAGGTGGTGGTCTCTCCCGCTTGAGCGAGCGGCTGCAGGCTGGCGTGTTCGCCATCTATGGGACGGACAACACGTGGCTGTTTGCAGCGAGGAGCGAGAAGGACAAGATGGATTGGATCTGGAAGATTGATCAGAGTTATATGATGACGAGTCCGAGCGCGAGCGTGGCGGGGAGTAGGGGGGGTAGTAGAGCGGGGAGTGCAAGGGGCAGTAGGGCGGTTAGCCCGAGTCCTGGGGCGAGGAGAACGAGCGCAAGAGTTAGTCAGTTGCGGTTTTGATTACCATGATCGTGAATGGGGAAACCATGGAAGGGTTGGGATTTGATGATGAGATGGTATATGGGTAGCAGAAGTTCGGTTGTTGTTGCTGCTGCTGCTGCTGCTTGCGTGTTTGGTACGTTTCGTGCATTCAGGGATACCCAATGGGAAATATAGACATCATTATCGTGAACAATGGTCTTTTTGTTTTTCATCTGTTTGAGTATTATCTTGTTGCCTTCACGTCTTTTGCTTATTATAAGAAGTGCTAAACAGACGGAGTATCTGAACTTCACCGAGGTAGCAGTCATAGTGTATCTAGATAGCAATGGGCTATTCGCCATTGTTTATATTTTGCCGAATCGGGAAGAAACATTTAGCAAGTCCAGCCCGAGACAGCCAAGACACTCGCCAACAGGTTGCTCGGTGAGGAGCAGACAATTTGATCGGGGATGGACTCGTGCAGCCACGCATGAGCAGCCTTACAATGGCGTTCTCCAAGGCTCTCCAGTCACAAACGCTGCTAAGGCATTCATCTGCGACGTCAAGCCAGGCGAGCGGGATTGGTAGCTTCATCATGGAACAAGCTTGGATACATAGCTGGATGGACGGGGAGATCAGTGGGGTATCCAGCGCGAACCTGAATATCCAATCCCTTCAGGGTGTGGGGCCCCTGTTCGTCTGAAATACACTACAGACGTACATACGTACCTCGACATTATTCATTCATCCGCTTTTCCTTTATCGCGCACAAACCAATATTATGTACCTAGACTGTGCATATGTGTGGTCCATGATCAGTCGGCCTGCCGCTTTGCAAGATCTCCGCAGTTTGCCAGCCTGAGGTGACAAGGGCAAGTTTTGTCGCGGTGGCTGGGCCAGTGCCAGGGTGGGGACGAGGGCCGCCATGTGCCCGGGTTCGGGCTGCGCCTCCGTCATTCGGGTCCAGTCCCTCCTCCAAGTGCACTGCACGACAGGCGGGCACCCTACTGGATGACCCACTTCCCTTCGGGGGGTTTGCCAGGCGGACACTTCCTGCGACAAGACAAGATTCAGACGGGAACGAAGAAGACGCTCAAACCACGGGCAACGTCTTGCACGACCATCGCCAACCTCCCTCTTCTTCCATTCGACAAGCTGAACTGATAGCTGTTGTCCAGCGTCTTACCCCTTCAAAATATCGACTACTGTTGTGTTTCTGACTTCTTCGGTTTCATCCGACCTTTAACAGTCTGTTACCTTCGGTTTGCTCTATCACAAGGCTGGCTGTTGCACGCGCGCGCATCACATATTGCCCTGAGTGATCCCAACCCTACCCAGCACTAGTGTAGGTACCTGCCGACTTTCATCCCAACTTCGACAGCCGAAAGCCTAGGTGCACCGACTTTCGAGAGCTTATTTCGACGGCCGTGACCCATCGAAGGAACCAACCCCTCCCAGCGCCACACCGCGGTGTCGCCAGCTGAAACGAACAACCTGCCAAACTTGGACGACCAGAACATATCAACACGCCCGACTCGTCATCACAGATTGGCAACTATGGGCTGGCAAGCTTGGGAGCTCGACCCGGAGAAGATCCCCCTCTTCAAACTGATCTTCCACGTTGCCCAGATCGTTCTGGCATTTGTCGTATGGTGTTTGGAGATTGCCGTTTTCAAAGCTGATGAGGTGCCCATCAATGGCCAAAATGGCTGGACCTTCGCAGTGGTACGTCCCACTCACCTTGTTTCTTTCTCTATCCAAGCAGTAATAGAGAGGAACCAGAGACTGACGATGCCGAACCACACGCAGTTCTTCATTTCGATACCGGCCTGGATCTATTTAGGCATGGCTCCGCGATTTCCTCGGACGCGCAAGCTGGCGCAGCCGCATGCCATGGTCGCCGTTGACGCCACATTCGCCATCATCTGGCTGTCTGCCTTTTCCACCCAGGCTGCATTCAACACTGCTGGATCATGCATGTCTGTATGCGGCATCAGCAAGGCCATCGTCGGTCTCGGCTTCTTTGTTTTGTATGTCCCACCACCCCCCCCCCCCCCCCCCCACCCTCCTCGAGCTCCTTCACTAACAACAAATCTTTCTCATGTTCAGCCTCTTTTTCTGTGTCACCACGTTCCTGAGCATCTACACCCTCATGTATTACAAGTGGAACAACCGCCTCCCCGGCTACGAAAAGCTGCACGCCCGCAACCAGAACATCGACCCTGACAAGGCCGCCTTTTCGCTCGCCCCGCACGATGAAGAAGCCTACGCGCCCGTCAACATGAACGACCGGGACGACGAGCACAGCCAGATTGGCGGCGGCATCGGCGGCCACTCGGACTACGACGACACCAACACGCACCTCGGCGGCCAGATCGGCGGCGGCGGACGCTCCGACTACTCAGACCCCTACGGCGCCCCGACGGCTAGCAGCCTCTCGGTCGACCCGTACCGCGGCCACACGCCCCTGAGCAACATGACCCCTGACCCGTACCGCGGCCAGACCCCTCTGAGCATGAATATGGCCCGCACGCCCGACCCGTACCGCGGCGCCACGCCCTTGACCGATTTATCTGCTGATCCATACAACCGCGGCGTGACACCGAGCTATCTGGGAAGCCAAACCAGCCGGTACGGCGCTAGCTCGGTGGCGCCGTCCGAAAACCCGTTCAGGCAGGATAACCCGTTTGACAACGACAACGATTACCAATCCTCCGTCGGCGGCGGCGGCAGGTACGCGCCGCCTAGTGTGCATGATGGGGATTACGAGGATGAGCCATCGGCAAGGTTTCCCACCGCGCCCTACGGCCGAGTAGGAATCGAACGGGGAAATGTGTAAAGAAGGGATGAAACCAAAACGAAGAGACGGGAATTAAAGTCAAGGGATGTAGATGAGCTGGACTGATCGACTTTGAATCTGGAAGCGGATAAAATACCAGGTAGCTATGCGCTGCAGCATGCTTAGGTCATGTATAAAGTGTCTTGGTCTCCTGCTTTCTTTTTTTTCTATCATTGGGGACTGGTTGGCAATAGACGAAAGATTTGGGTTTTTTTTTCTTCTGTATGTATGTGTGAAGGCTTTGCTTTATGGGGTGTCGTTGGCGAGGCGTCACAGGTCCTTGTTGGTTTTTCATGCCTGAAAAAAAGAGAGAGATACCTTCATGTATCAACAACGAATCGCACAGTTGTATCCGTGTAATTCTTTCATAAGCCCACCCCCCGGGTTGATTGTAGATATTTACGTAGAATATGACTCTAGGTGATACACAATATATATGGCTCGATGGCCCTGAATTCTATTCATATACTTTGAGAAACGCCTGAAACGCCCGTGGCCTTGATGATGAATAAAATGTATGCTGCACAAAAGTTCCTGGCCCCCGCCCCATTATCCGTTTTGCTCTCTGTCTCTCATGATCGTTGAGCAAGGGAGCCCGAGCCGAAGTAGCTCCTTCACCTGTTTCTTTGCCGGTTCCCCTTTCCACGAGAGGGTCGCCGCACGAAACGAACTGTGGTGATGCGACAATGGGGAGAGTCTAACTGGCGTTACACCAGTCTCTGAGAGAAAGAGGGAGACAAGTCCCAGATCCTCTCTCCTCTCGAGACCTATCGAACAGGACCATCTCGGCTGAAAGATCAGCTGTTGAGTCGCTCTTTCTCCCTCCCACTGACTCTCGTAGCTCAGCCTACAGGACGAGACTGAACATGGGTCCGGGCAGTCACCAGGCTTCCTCACCTGCACCCTTATCTTCTAACCACAAACCGTGCTCACCGGTGATGCCAGCAACATCCCCTTTCAAAGAGTAGTCACATTTCAGTGATGGTGAAGTTCACATCACACTCGCGCATGCATTTTGCCCCTTCTTCCCTTCCCTCGTTTGTTGGTCCATTTTTTTACTGCAACAAGCCAGCCTTCTTCAACCGCTTAGTGATGTCGCCCTTGGTTTGCTGCATTGGGTTTAGCTTGATGTCGCGCACCATGGCAGCTACATCGTCGCCGTGCTTAGCCACTAGCCGCTGCAGCCACTCTAGCTCGCGCTCGCTCTGGTAGCGCACCGTCTTCTCCACAGGGCGCGATGCCTCTTCCTCGAGCATCCGGATCACCTCGGGCCGGCTGCTCTGGGCAATCATGCCCTGGCGGTCGTCGCTGATGCCGTGCCATTCGATGTCGTGGGTTGGGTTCTTGGGCTTGGGTTCCTCAGATTCGGAGTCGGACTCGATCTCGTTGAGCGGGTCGTTGAGCGGGTTGTCGGAGCGCAGGACCTTGACGATCTTGCCCGAGGCGTCACGCTCGACCTTGACCTCGCGGACCTGGAGCAGGCCGCGATCGGCCGACTTGACGGCCAAAGGATCATCCTTGGTGATACCGGCGTAGTTGGCGGCGGCGGACTTCTTGGCCATGCCGCCGGTGGCGGTGCCGAGCTTGGCGACGAGACCGAAGCGGGAGTAGTTCTGTGAGAGGGTCTCCTTCTTGTTCCTGTAGTACATCAATTTTGTATGTCAGTACTCAATTTCATCGAGTCTTTGGTCAGAAGTAAAAGAGAGCAAGGTACTGACCAGGCCTTGGCAACGATACCGCTGCCCTGCGGGTTCAAGTGCTTCTTTTTGATGGTATGTGTCTGGACAGTGGCGCGAGACGAGCGCTTCTTGCGCTTCTGGAGTTCTCTGCCCATTGTTGCTATGGTTTTCCGAGGGGGGGAAAGTACTGTGTAGTGTTGCTGACAGAACAGGAGTTCTATTGCCAAATATTACAGGGAAGAAGAAGGCGAAGTGGGAGTTAACCAGCAAAAACGATGACGGCGACGACGACAACGAAGGCGGAAGTTGACCAAAATTTTGGGGGAAACCACACACCCCAGGGGACTCGATTGAACTGGAACTGCAATGGCTCCTGTCCGATAAGAGAATTATAGTGGGGCGGCTGTCCCTTATCGAACTTTCAGGTTGTTCGTTACTTGCCCTCAGTCCAGTCGCCAGCTGGCAAGATAAGAGAGGGCCGTAATAAAGATACAGTTCCCTGAGTGCAGTGTAAGTGGTGTATCGTAGGTAGGTATGTAAACACGTACAGCATGAAGTTACGCTCCTCACGTCTAGGTCTACATAATCCTCTTGTATTCTGCCTCTATCGCCATCCCCAGTTCGTTCGTCAACAACTCTTCTGACAAGAGTGATGATAGCACTTAGCTCACAATCAATCCCTCGGGAATTGACCCCAACCTTTACACCTACCACAGCCGCGGCTTCTTGTTCTGCTCGCAACTGGTGGAGCGCCAGCGGCCGCGCCAGTCACCACCTCACTATCATCACCTTGCTCATCATCACGCTCACCACCAATTGGAAATATGTTCATTTTTTCCAAACAAAAGGGACTCCCCAACCGCCTCCAACTGTGGGCCTCGCACTTCCCAAGACGTTCGGTAGTATGCGACATAGCTATTGACATGTTCATTTCAAGTGCTTCAGTCATCAATCACCCTGCTACATGCCGGCCGATGCCCACCAGAGCTCGGAGGAACACTGCGCAATATGGGAAGCCATTCGACAAAGGTGTGGTAGCCAGCCAACTGTCTTTCATGGGTTTTCTCGGCATTTACCTATACCTAGCCAGCGACCGAGGTCTTGTCCTGTCTTCCCCAACTCCTCTCCCTCTAAACGCCCAGCCCATAGTTCGCAGCACAATTCGACATGTTCCCTCCCTCCCCAACCCCATCCAACCTCAATGCAACACTGAGATACTCAATACTTCGACGAGGAGGAACTTCTGCTTGAAATAACTACCTTCCTGTTCGAGTATAGGAGCAAACTTATCTAATGAGGTTTTGTCGAAATGAGGGGGTGGGGGGGGGGGGGGGGGGGGGGGGGGGGGCAGTGGTAGCAACGAGGTCTACTTCCTAGTACTTGTTCACTACTTGGACACACGAGTCAATGATCGTGAAGTAGGTGACGAAGAATACTTACGTGGAGACGAGTTGACAAAGGAACCTTGTGATTAGCATCACCCCCTTGCTTTATGATGCTCGAGATGAACTGTGAGCGGTGGGCAAGATGCTTTCTGGGCTTAACTCAGTCAGTCTCTCTTAAGTGCCAGTCGATCACAGAATGCTTACGATGAATATCTGTCGGCGACAACTCGAGAAGGATGGGAAGGGCAATTCGGCTTTTGACGGAAAGGATGGGCAAAGGTATTCATTCGCCCGCCTAATTATACGCTCGGATCGCCCTCTTTCCCCCCTCAAGAATGTCTTGAGCCTCCAACAGAATGTGGAAGTGTCACCTCTCATGTTCCCTTTTTATCAATTTCTTTTGGATCTGTCGATGCAGTACTTGACAGCCAACCTGGAACTGACTGACTGACTGCCTCTGTACCAACCTCACCACCATGGTATATCATTCGTCCACCCACCACCTTGCATCCTCACATATTACACGCACAGATTTCTCAGCCCACAGTTTCTGGAAAACCCCATCCGCTGGTTGTGTTATCAACATCAAGTCCATACCAATTCCCTATGATTTCAGGCGTACCAGCGGCAACAGCAGGACTGGAGTCCGGCATTTACATACTAAGCCCCTACCCCTCAAGCACGAGACCCCCAGGATAAAAACACTTTAAAGGCAGGTAGTATTCAAATATGAGGTTGCGTCTACCTATGTAAGTACATGCATCCCGTGTGATGTTCAGTGGGGCCAGTTAGGTAGCTGTGCAGCTACAGTACCATCTTGCGTTCTCTCGGTAACTACTCTTAATTAGGTACCATTCATGCGTCGTGCACAAAAGCCAAGTATCAAGCCAAGAGCCACCGACAATGATACCACCGCCGCGGTAACCTTGGCGATGTATGTACATAGAAGTATGTAGCATCTACCTTCCAATGTATGTCGGTACCTATGTGTGGGGGACAACCCGACATGGCGGATATGAACGTTGAAAGAGATGGGAGAGAACCGAGAGAGGCGCGATTTTTTTGAACCGACATGCCATCCATAAAACCTCAATTCGGATTGATGCGCAGCAGTGATTCTGTTCATTTCTCTCGGCGGGCAAGACTAGATTAGATGCCTACCCAACTAGCTTCGATTCTCCTCCTGTTCGAAGCTGAACTAACCCAAAAAGCAAAAAAGCAGGCCCTTTTCACCCCTTCCTCGTATGCCTTCCATCCCTGGTCATATATGCATATAGTAGTACAAGTAAAGGAAGGCTATTTTTTGTGTGTACCTAAGCGCCGTGACCAGACCCAAACCAAACATGTATTCCGAAAATAGAGAGATCCCGCTCCCAAAAGATGGACAAAACACCCGTAACTAGTCATAGCAGCAGTGACCAAAGCAACCAACCCCCCTGTCACCTCTTGAATTTCAGAACATGATCCATTCAACATCTACACCAGGTCCCCCAATGCACCTCGACCAGTTGAAGGGTCCGCTGCGCATCATGCCTCTCATTTTGGCACCGGAACCATTTTCCTTCACATCCTCTGCCCACAGGCGTTCCAGAACGTCCAAGGCAGCCATGTTGTTCATGTAGCCGCTGCGAGCCATAATATCGCGGCATTTGGACCGGACGATGTTCTGCTGTAACACGTTGACGCATTCGCTTCCAGCCACAAACAAAGGCCAGAGCAGGAACTTCTCCGCACTGCTGCCTGCTTCCAGGCTGGTGGCATAGTAGACAACCTGACTGACCAGATCCCGGAAGTGACTATGAGAGCTGGGGAGGTTGGGACTGGCCAGGCGTTCCGTGTACAGAAGCGCCGCATACCGGAATGCCTCGCTCAACGAGCCCAGATCGCGCACCTGTGAACCTGTAGGCGGCGGCGACGACGACGTTGGGGCCAATGAGGCCACAACCCTCGACGCGTCAAACTCCCAGCTTTGCAGAGCAGTGCGCGCGTCCTTCCACTCGCGCCAGAATGTGCTGCCATGTTCGTCGTATCCCATGGATGGGTGACCTATACCCATTGTATCGTCGTCCTCCATGGTCGAGCCGAGTCCGCTGCCCTCGAACCTCATCGACTGGAAGCTTCCAAACATGTGATGGTGCTCAGGCGGGGATGACTTGAAGCCACCACCGAGAGGAGAAGGGGTGCTACATATGCTGCTGCCGCGTGCACGCTGGGTGTTGGCCAGAAGGTTTTGTACCGGCCGATGCTGAGAAAGCAAGTTCAATCGACCTAGTTTGACAATCGTCTTGAATAATTCCCGATCACAGCCCACAAGATTTTCCGTACCAGGTGGGAGAAGTTGAGAGTCAGGAAGAAGACCATAGAATGAAGTGTTGAGCTGGGCTTCCCGATCGTTGACACTCGCAGTGATAGCATCAAAGTAAGTGAATAGCGCCTCCATCCATGCCGAGTCTCGTGATGCAGGATAGGAGGACATTCGACGCAACCCTAGTATCTTCTTGACTCCTGCGAACTGGGTTTGAAACTTGGCAACGCCGGACTCAGCCATCCGGTAGTGGCAAAGTATCAGGATGGTAGCCAGGACAGAATCATGAGTCGACTTCTCCGGGTCATTAAGCTGCTCATTTAATAGATGAACAGCCAAGTTCCTATGCTGATACTCCTCAGAGAGGGACTGATCCTCGGGCTGTGTATCCGAGTAACCGTCGAATGGGCTTGCATCCAATCGCTTTTCTCCAATGTCGCGCCTATGCTGTCCAAGACTGAGCCGTCGCTTTATCCTGAGGTTGCATGCGGCGAGTGCACAGATGGCATGCTGTAAGCTCCTGCTGGTAGTACCGAGTTGCAAGATGTGCTCCCTGAACGGGTTGCTGGGGTTATCAATAAAGACCATGCGGGGACAAATGGTCTTTTCATAATAGTCCATGAAGAAAGGCATCCTATGGATGAGATCAGGGCTTACTCGCAGGATCGGGGAGGGCGGCTGCGAAGGGAACGAAGTCGGCCACGGTAGCTGATTATGCTCTTGGACGCTTTGCGAAAGTGATTCGTCGTCGGCATTGGATGGTGCCCAAAATGGGCCGTGGGAGTGGACGCTCGTACTAAACGTCTCCAGGTCGGATGGCGTTCTCGGCACTTGATGGCGCTGTCGTTAGTATGAGCAACCTAACCGCCGAAATTCAAAGTGGCTCACCGAAAACATCACATTCTTGCGCCATCTTGCGACTTAACTGGACTTCTAAGCTGTCCACATGAGATAGACGCAAAGGGAGACTAGAAGTAGGCTCTGAAGGCGAGTAACCGAGGCTGGGACACGAGGTCGAAGGCCCGTGAGGCTCGATCATGATGGCGGATGGATGAGTATGCTGGACGGATGAGCCATGGCCGGGATAGCCATCGTAGATAACGGTCGGGCTGTGAAGGGGACTGTGGATGTAAGAAACATCGTCTCTCGGAAATGAGTGAGCGATGGGAGACATGTAGTCGGTTTCGCTTATGGAGTCCAAGTGGGAAGCCATGGAAAGCGACATGCTCCTTCCTGGATATCCAGGGCCTTCGTGAGGAGACATGGGTGAAGTAAACGGGATGTGAGTCCAGCCAGGTGGTGGAGCTTCCGTCACGGGGGACACGTGAGACATATCGAAGTGATGAAAAGGCGGACCAGACAGTGGTGAGTGAAGAGGTGAGTGAAGATCCACAGTCGGCTGCTCTGTCTCTTCACGTTTGACACGATCCTCTGTCTCCGAGTACTGGCTGACGGATGCGATAGAGCTAGTGCGCTGCCTTGTTGTTGGCGACTTCAACGCCGTCACTCCTTTCCCGGGGTTCACTGGTGGTGACTTGGCAATGGGTAGCGACAGGCCTCGAAGCTTGCCTCGACTGGCAACACCGACACCCCAAGTCAACTGGGTCTTGTATCCCGAGCACTCGTTTCCAATCTCGAGACATTGCGAACAATACGGCCTCCTCCGGTCGCACTTGACATTCCTCTTGGCGCAGGTAAAGCAGTCATCGGCAGCTCCGCCAGCGGGCGCCCTTCTCCTACGCTTCCTCGCAGAGGCAGCATCTTTGGCAGTCGCAGCAGGTGGAGTGTTGATAGGGGCAGTCATGATGTTGACGACTGCGGGACGTGGCGATTAGGTATGCTGCAGGTATCGAGTCCCAGAGATATCATAAGAAGAAGAAGCTGTCCAGACAATCGGCAGGTAAGTTTACCCAAGACACGGGTCCGGACTGTCGATGACGGAAGTTTAGTGGTATGGGTAGATGGGCGTTAGGATGGATGGACTTGGCCCATAATAGGGAGGCGAATAGACCTGGGAAGTGGGAAAGAATAAAAAGGTAGAAGGGGTGGCATCTAACGATGGGGAGGCGGTCTCCGGTCGATAGCCAGTCTTTAACTGAAAACCCTAGCGACAGCCACGAAGAGCGAGAGAGTCCATCTAACGAAGCCGCGGGAGACATCGAGGCTTCTTTTGCACGCAGCATGGCCAGCCAGCGACCAAGCAGTATTTCGCCCGCTTGACCAGTCACCTAGCGCATTGCTTAGTTCGTCCTTAGTGTAGCCCGCTAGCGTATCCGTACCCCCTTGATATTGATGGGGTAGGCGTGTAGTGTACATGTGTTGTGTACAGGAAAATACACAGGGGCCATGTTTAGCTCGGGGCTTTTCCTCTCGACTCTCGAGTCTCCAGTGTTGCGCCCTCTTTGCCGGGGGCGGAGAGAATCCTGGAGTGGATGTGACGGCCGGTGCATAACAAATGAGAAGGCACGAGAGCACAAGAGCGACAAGGGCCGGGGTGGTGGGAGTGGAGGAGGGTGTCTTGGACGCAACACCCTGCAAGTAGCAGCAGGCTCCATTCTGGTTCCCAGGTGGAGATGGTTCTTGAAAGGGTAATCCGCTCGAGACTACTTGGTTGCTGCGAATGATGGACTAGGTGGCCCTACTGATAGGCAAAACAGCAGCAGAAATGGTGAAATCGCCAAGGACAGAGCACCATGTAGTGTACGCGACAAGCGAGATGTTGACTGTTTTGCTGAGAGAATATCATTTCATCAAGAATGAGAGGCATCATGAGATGTTGGGTTGTGCAGTCCGAATAGAACTGGAGAGACAGTAAAGAGCAGTTGACTGTACGGCGCAGTCTCTTCTCGAATGACCAAAGTCTCAAACCTGCCGGGCGAATCCGCACATGGCAACCCCATGTCCGGCCCAGCTTCGGGTCGGTTCGAACACCAACAATTTGATGGGACGGGTGGTTTGTTGCCATTCATCTTCTCTCTTGCAGCCAAAGAGCCGAGAGGCGGCCAACCTGGGGATGAATAGATGTAAATATGTTTTGCCTCTGGGCAACCAGTCAAGCCACTGACGAACCATTGACACTGACTGGGAAGCCTTCTGCGAAGAAAGCAAACCATCAAGAGGTATTAGCACTGTCATACTGCCAGTTGGAAGACATCTCGGCGTCGTCTCACTGTATTGGTTGCTCTCAAGATGAACGCTGGCTGGCTGGACATGGACCCCCAGGCCCTGCGAAGCATGGTAGCTCTTGTCAATGTGCAGGGACTGAAGGGCTAAATGGAGTCCCCTGGAAGTAGCTTTTGGTGCTGTGATTGCAGGAACAGGAATCAGTGATTCAGTGGATTCTTTGCACGTTTCCGCTTCCATTGCTCGCCAAGTGCCTGTGGGATTCTCGTCCGAGACTATTTAGATCCGCCAGATCTCTCAGCCGTAGATGGCGAATGCCCATAGTGGTGGAGAGACTAGGATTCGGGAAGTTCACGAGACCGCGACGGGCTTTTGAGTGTCCAATTTTCGGATATCTGGATGACTTCAGGGTGCTACGTATAGGCGGGCGTAGCGAAAGCTCTCTAACCTATGGGCTGAATGGTGCAATGCCCAGATAAACGACGTTGCATCAGCCTATAACAAGCTTCTTTGGGAGGGGGGGGGGCACTACAATGGAAGAGGGCTCACAACTTCACAAGGACCTGGCCTGCCTGGGAAAGTTCCAGGGCAGTTGACTTGCATGGCCGAATGAATGGTTAGGTGGCTGACAGGGTGGTCGAAAGGATGGCGTTGGGAAGGTGGGCAAGCATGAACTGTGGTTGCGAGGTTGCGACGGACGCGGGACAAGCGAGAGGAGCGAAAGGACGGACAGGGGAAAGTTTGATAAGCAGTCCTTCCATTGGCTTTTTCCCTCAAGACGGGAACTGCGCGGGGGCAGCCTCGGAACCCAATCAGCAAAGACGGCTTCCATGGAACCTTGGCCTTTGCAAGACGACGCTACTGCGTGTAGGTCTCTTGTAGGGCTTGGCGCAATTGCAGCGTCTTTCCTCCTCTGTGAAGATGGTGTCAAGGTGAAAGTTCATTTTTACACCCGTTACCTCTACTGCAAGACAAGATGCCCGTCAGAACTGTGTTCTGGAAAGGCCAGAATGCTTCTTTCAGGAGGTGTTGTAACCTCTTGTATCATCTCACTGTTAGCTCCCGTCAGCCCATGCTCATAGTGAATAAGCAACACCATGCTTTCATTTATTAGTACCCTCTGCTGTCGATTATCGCATCCTCATCCTCTTGCGCGATACGCTAGGACCATGGGGCGTCATGCTCAAAACAATGATAGCGACACTCGACTGATTGAAGTCGTCATCGATCGCTAATTCCCGCTTGATGCAACCGCTATGGAACCCCCATCTTCCAGCACCACGTCATAGCAGGACGATTTTTTTTTTCCACCCACATATAGCATGCCTCAGTTCTCTACATCTAGTGCTCCAGCTGGTGGATAGTAATTCGGATCCCCTGGCTGTAGTGCTGTGATGCTATTAATTAGGGCTCTCGTATGGACGTCGGCGCAGTTTCGCGGGCCCGACCAAGCAGAAACGCCTCACAACTGATGTATCAATACGCAAATATAATGGATATAACACCGACGGTAGTCCTCATTTACGGATCTCACACCACCCGGCTGTGGTGATGCTCCACGGTCACTCAACTACAGTAAGATATCCGGTCTTCTTCACAGGCATGCAACATTGATGCCATCCCGCTCAACTGGTTACATAGGTAGTGAGCTGACTCCACCTAGGTAGTCAGTTTGTGATCTCGCAAGACCGGCGAGTGGGGGGCTCGCTATGGTCGTCATGTGCCGAGGCCATCTATGTCGTGATGGCTGCCCCTGTGCTCGATATATCTGCCATCGTTTGAATCTCCATCGCAGGGCAAAATTCTTGGTTCTTGGGCCAGAGCAGTGACAGCATTGCAGAGCATGACTGTCTATTTGGAGTTACTTTGTTCTTTGCCATGACTGCTCTGTGGTGGCAGAAGATGGCTAACCCAGCCTTGAGGTACCTACATAACTCGATGGCCTTGGGGATATGGAAGGCCATGAAAGAGTACAGTTAACCGAACCACCTGGCAACTCTATGTGATCCCCTATCCCAATTAAGACGCAGTACAACACGCCCACCTCACGCGAGCTTAGGTTAGTACTGCATGGCGCCGATCAAGATGTCTTTCACCTCCCCAAATCGGCACAGGTCCATGCGACTTGTCTTTCTCAACTGCATCCCAAGCATGATGATCCCAGCCTTTTCCTGATTTCCCGACTTCTGGCCGGCTTCTAGGCGGGTCGCCGTGGATGAGCGAACTAGAAGATGCCCCCATTTTTATCGGCCAACGCCGAAATCTGTGGTGGCAGTGAGGCCGGATCAACGTGGCAGACTGCTAAAGCGAGCGTGGTTGAGAGATAGCGAAGATTGTCTGTTATGCGGCGGGCAAAAGCAGCAAATGACATTACTAGCATCAGAGGTAACCACTCAACACCGCAGAGATCCCAAAAAAAGGCCTATCAACCGGGGACAACGTTGAGACTTGTATGGTGGTGGAAGTAAGTTGCTGGGTCAGGTTTGTACTCAAAAAAGACCTTGGCATTACGTAGCAACGATTGTACGACTTGATACAACAAAGGTGTAAGGAAAGGGGGAAAGGAAGTGAAGATAACATGCCTTATCAATGGACACGATGTGACGTCTAATGCTTCCTCCAGGGGCAATTCACCCACATATTCCTCAAGCAAAACACGCGCGCCTTTCTTGTCGAAGCGCTAATAGGACTCCAGGCCCTACACTGGAGGGAACTCCAAGGATAGGGGAGGAAAAAAGATCAAATGGAGAAATAAACCCGGTATCAAAGGGTTCCGTTCGCAGATGCGAAATTGAGCCCTTGTACTGCGACTCTTTCAACGTTTCCCCTTTCATTTCCGGGCAGCGCCAAACCGTTCAACTTCAAGCGGTAGATTGTATTCTGCAAGGATACCCCTCTGTGGTATTTCTCATGGGTAAGCTCGCAAGGTCTGGCCTTTCTCGTGAAGGGTCCTCCAGGACGCCCACGAGGTCTGGTGATCTTTGCACTCCTTCGTCTTTGAAACCCTTTTACACCTCGGGCCAGAAAGAAAATACAGCCAAGATTCAAATCATGCTCGGGAAGTGGGATACCGAAACATCTCGAATCACGCCGGTGATGTCTATAGAGGTTTCACCTTTCCTGTGTGCACACTACCATTGACTCACCACTCCGTGAGCCCCATGTGAGTGCTGTCTTTCCAGGTACTGTACCGGGGCCGGTATATGTTTCTGTACATGTACATACACATTACCTCAAGCCCCGGCGACCCATCCATCGATGGGTCCTGACGGCTGTGGAGACAGATCTGAGAAAGGGTGTCAGGTAGATCTGTGGAGATCTAAAATCCAGTTCATCGTTGCAATTCTAGGACCGCAATGACAGCAGGACCCTGCCCTACAAATTTTTTCAAAGAGCCATTTGTTAACGGCGGGCCCTGGCAGGGAGCAAACCATGGAAGTGGGCAACAAAAGACGGCAGACGGGACGAATCTCTTCGGGGCGGTTTGCGTCCACTTACGCCGCCCCGCCGCCCCCCCCCCCCCTCATCCTTCCCCTCGCTGACCTTAAAATTTCCGCTGATGTGCAGATAACGATGGAGGTGTTCGTTCCTTCCCACCAACTAACGAGACGGAACTGAAAAGCCCGCAGCGCCACAGGGAAGTTTTCGGACTTTAACACTGCGTCATGATAGAGGTAGGATGGAAGTTTCGTGATTCGTCGCCCTTCCCGTTGTTAGCCACAGTCAAGCCTCTGACGACAGCTCCCATCTACACCTGCGGCTCGCCTACCAATTGTTCCTTCAGTAACATTTGAAAAAGACCCTGCACGCTTGGCCTCCTTGGCCGCTCAAGGACCCGTAACCCCCAGCGTGCCTTCCGATCCCCAAGCCTTCTGCTTGACTTGTCGCGACATCAGTTGAACAGCGGGTCTAGCCTATCATGGTAAACAGCTCCGTTCCAGGTCTGTTCAAGCGAATACCACGGCACGGCATTGCGTGCTGGCCACCCTGTGAATGTGTGGGGGTCTCTCTCTTTTCTAACTTTTTAGTGAAGTTTGGTCAAATGATGGGCCAAGGGTCTTTCGAGAAAGCCGAGGTTGCGTGCCTGGGATAGACAACGGTTGAAGCTCTCATGAGATGTGCTTGACTAGTTGCGTCTATTGTTGGGACAGGACGCTGAATTATCCTTGACTACTAATTGACGAGACTGGAACAATTGTCAGTCTGATGCTTACTGACATGGTAGTTCTTGCAACTGACACCGCCTAGAAGCTATGGCATAAGTACCTCTACCTTATTGTAGGTAACACGTCGCGTGCTAGTTAACTATATCAGTTTGTTGTTCACTGCGTCAGTGGATACTGCGTGGACAGTATTCGTGCCTTCAACCCGGGCAGGTCCACCTATGTCTGAAGCTCCCAGATTTTTGCCTTTCTCTCTTCTTTTTCTTTCACATGTCAAAATTTCGTCATTGTGTGAATGAGAAAGTGCAGCTGTGACGGTCGGCGACCAGTTGTAGTGTAGTTTGCGCCATCGCGAATTCGCATGAACTTATCTCAAAGGAGTAATCAAATCGCCCATGCACTTCTTTTTGGATAAGGTTTTTCTCTTCGTTCTCCATCAACAACGGCCGCCTCCACAGAAGTGGGAATAATGTTCGGTTCACTGCCCGAGCGTCCGAACGACTTTCCTGTGCTGATCTCATTGGCTCTTGCACCACCCCATCCATGTCCGTTTAGACCACCCAAAACACACTTTGTAGGCACACTAATGTATGTAGCAGCACTAACGAGAAGGTGTCAGAAGAAGGTCCACTAAGCATGTAAGACGATTTAACGTCGAGATGAGACATATGGGAGAATGCAACAAACTGAAGGCAAAGCTAGCAAAGTCTTGAAGGTGAGCTGAGATTGATGTATAGAGGATCGTCGGGCACCCACTTCGACCTCAGCGTGCCTGGTACCTGGCCGCTAGAATGTGAAAGGAAGCATCTCCCGTCAGTCCCCTTCAAACCAAGGCCGTCACGCTGTCCGAGGTGATAGCGTACATAGCACCCCTCGCCGTCCGCCATCACCATTCATCACCGCCTCACACTGGCCCTGCCGATCCTTATCCCCAGCGAGTCTAGTCTGCTGAGCCTAAAATCGCACCTAAAAATCGTGGGTGCCGGTGGACGACACGATATGCGGGGAAATTGTGCCCATCTATATTTTTTATCCTTCCGCTTCCTTTTCCCCTCCGTTCGGCATCTGGATACCGCGTGCATTTGAGTTGAATGACCGCGTGATCTCTTTTCCCACAACTTCTTACCAGTCATTCATCTTTATCCAACGCTTCTCTCCTCATGCCAGAGCCATCCTCTTATGTACATAACATGAGGGTAATTATTTGCTGATCGTTATTGGAGTTGGCGGACCTGTATGGTTTCCCTTTGAAGCTCGGTGCTTCTGCTTTCTCCAATGTCAGCCGTTGGGGTCATTCTTTTCTCTATAGGTTGATCGAACCGTCTTTTCCGTCGACGGCCACGTTCTGAGAAAAAGAAACAAAAGAGAAAAAAAAATTATATATATATATATATATATATATATATAAACGCGATGTTTATCCCTCCGCGCCCATCATTGGAGTTTGACCTTCCTACTAGCTGCCTTCGTGTGAGCGAAGCTCTTCTGTCAATAAAAGGTCCAAATTGGGCTTCCTTCGTGCCTGTAGTGACCTGCAGGTCACTATCCGCTAGAGGTAGCCTAATCTTGAGCCAGCTGAAGTCATTTAGCTGGTTTCTGATTGGTCGATGAGATAGGGTTCGGTACGTACTTAGATACCTCAGTATACATAACAACCCGCACAGGGCCGCGGCGTCGTCTCACTACAACTCCACTCGCCCTCGTCGTCGGTATCCCAACCTCAATTTCACTCTCAAGCTTCTCCCCCACCTTCCGTTCCGAAGACTCCCGCGCTTCGTCGCCCAGATAGGCCTGTGGCTTGGCTGTCGGCCATTTCTCGGAGCGTCCCTTTACTTGGCTCACCGATGTGGCTGTGGCTCGGGACGCCCGTGGCCGCGAGTTCGCCCGAACCTAGTACAAGTAGTGGTCTATGGTAGTGGTTCACTTTCAGCTAGCGCTTGAGTCCTTGAATTTCAACGATCAAAAGCAAACACCTTAGCAGATGGAGGGAGAGACTATCTCGTACGAGGCGAGTCCTCCTCTGATACAGCGTCCGAAACGATGCTTTAAGCATGTCGGTCATTAAAGGCGGCAATATCGCCCGGCATAAAACATGCCGTTGTCACTAAAATAACACCGCGCCACTGTGACAATCTTCTGTGCACCATGTTATCATCAAAATTCCAGATATCGAATACAAAGCCAACCATTTGGGTTTCCCGAAAGGGCGCTAATCTAGGTACACTAGCGTAGTACACATATCATCAGCTGGACTCCGGAGCCTGCCGTATCCAGATTGAATAAGTCTCGGCCACCCATTGGCTTGTTCCCACTTCGATGGGACGTTGTAATCCTGGACAGCAGCACGCGAATCTTGCTGATTCGCCCAGCCAAGGGCTCCGTCGACGGGATTCCAGTTCTTGACACCTCAAACGCCTAGGCACCCAGCTACTTCCTAAATCACCGTTCCGCTCTCCTCATTGTGGTGTGCACTATACACTACCAAGTGTAGTCTCCCCGGAATCGGATCTTCTCACCTTGGCACCGAGGCTGTTCCAGCCCTGGCATGAAATTCTGCTCGGAGCGAGCAGCGAAATCGGCCTGGGCAACCGGCATGTCATGAAATTTCATTTTCTTTATTTTTCTTCCCCCTCGTGCTATATGTAGTGCGTGCAGTGTATACTATGCAGTAGCTCCTTTCCGACATCTGGTCGTTTTCACCACTGCCGGCGAAGTGGACTTTCTGACGACCTGGTGCTCTCCACAGATCATCTACAGTACGGGTTGAGATCACGGGGGCTGTACGGCACGGGCGGGTACTGGTACTACCACCTTTTTCCTCCACAGCAAGTGTCATTAGCTTTACAAGGCTCACAGAAAGGGCGCTTCCGGATCGTGATCGACAAAGACAAGGTAAAAGTACAAGCGCTACGCGAATGAGATTCACTCGTCCAAGTTGCTATCCTCGCCCTCACTCGCGAACATACGTTGTCAGCAACATCGCCTTGAGGGGGAGGCACAGCTCACTCCGCTCCCGAAGGATCGCCACTCTCCAATCTCGGAGTAGGCTTTCTCACTCTGTTCGAGATTCGCGCCTCTCTACTTGGCCAGTGATTCTGGAATTTCGAACAACTGCGGGCAACTGCCTTGTGGTTTTACTTCCTCGGCATTCACAGCTGATCGTCTCATCTCAGTGCAACGTAACTTGGTTCAATACTGCGATGTACATCTGTACTGCGTATATACTATACGGGTTGAGCTGTGTATGCGAGGACTGGCCTGGCGCTCAGCGGCAAGGTCGCGGCCTCAGACGATCCTAACACCATGGGATCTGATTCGCTGTCTAGGCGATTCGTCCGTTATCTACCAAAGGCCCCTTTTCTTTGGACATCTTTGGTTTGACGTCAAGTACTGAACTTTGGACTCTTTGCGCTGAGTTCGGGCGAGAAGTACTCCATCTGTAACAAACCATGTCATGATGGTCAAGCTCTCGAGTGAACATTTCCCACTGGTCTTACATCTCTGGCTTTCCGTAACACCGAGTACTATTTACTGATCGTCGCTTTCAGGTCCTTTAAGGACTCAACAAGCAGAAAACCCCGTCGTTTCGCGCGATACGGTCAAAAAGGGGCCATTCAAGTGTCTTCCTATGTCGATTACAGATCGAATCGAGCAGTCAACTGGGGCACACTCTGGCTCAAATTCAACCCAAAATCTCCAACCCGCGGGGCTGGGAAGTCGCTCGCTGTAATCCAGACTCTGCCCGTGGAAGTTTGTCGAACTATTTCCAGGACAATGAAACCCACAGCACGACTTTTTACGCGGCGACTAATTGGAGTGGGATCGCTCTTCGTCTATTGGGTCGAAAGGGATGGCGCGGCGCTAGCAGACGATGAAGTCTTCTTCACGCCACATGTGTGTGCTGGGAGTCAGTTTGCTGTCGTGTCGACTGTCTGAGTTCTTCGCCGGTCGTCGTTGGAGTCTGTGTGATTCATTAGTGAGCCAGGCTTGCAAGGCTAGCCTTCTGGACACGCTGCCACGGCGTTTTCGAATGCGGTCGCCGTGCGTCATAGGAGATGCTGACAACAACTGTTCAGTCATCCGATCGATGATCGCCAACCGAGTAAATACTTTGCCGGGTTCTCCTTGGTTCTCCTGAGTACTTGTCGGGATTGGCATGACGTTACCCAGCGGACAGTGTTCCGCTGTTCAGGTTCCAAGAACACATGTGACAAAAAACAAGAAGAAACCTTAAGACTTGTTGGATTTCGGCGGTATGTTAGCTGCGTCGAGTCCGTCCATTCGGTCGTACCGGCGGCGTTGCATCTGTCCACTTGCTTGGCTGTCGGCTGCATTATGAACCTGAACGGCGCAGCAGCTCCCGAGATGGGTGTGCGTCCGTCTGGGACGGAGATCGGATATGTAGATACACAGTCGCGATGTAATGTGTCGCTTACCCTGCCCAAGCTGGACCTAAGAGCCTCTGAAACTTGGCCGCGAGTATAACACTGAACGAGCATGCGTTAAATAAGGACCTTGATAGTAGGAGCTTGTAAGTATCACGATGTAGGATGGGGTTTTTGGGTGAGCTCAGGGCCTACTTACATTCCTCTAGCGATTTAGTCCTTAGTATACATCCGGATACCTCAGAAACTATGGGTTGAAGTCGTAGATAGGCCGAAACAAAGATTTGTGATTACATTGTTGATAATCTAGCCAGTCGGTCTTCTTGCGAGTTGATGAGTAGTTGGAGCTCGACATGTTTACTGACCTGGGAATGAAATACGGTTTGGATTCGAGAATTTCGTACATCTTCAGCCCTCGAACAGGGCCCGGAAATACCCGTTTCGGCGGGTATCAAATCATCTGTAGCGATGCTGACAGCATATTTGAGTGGGAGGTCGAGGTTGGGCATGAAGTTCTCTCGGTAGCATCGACTGTAATAGAGATGGTTACTTGCGATATACGTAGTCATCACTTACTTTCAAATGGTAACTGTCAACTCATGAATTCAGGACCAAGTTATCACTACAAACTTCGACGTGTCTAAAGAAAGTTTTTGGCACTTACCATGCTCATACTACCTATTCACGGAAGCCACAACCTATGACAAGGAGTTTGGACCAAGACAGAACCGACCGAAGGACCCAGGCCGTCGGGCCGTACCTCTAGATTGGCAGTCGGAGGGTATTTTCCACGGGAGAGCAAGTTGGAAAGACAAGCGAGCAGTTGTAAGATTTCTTCTTTCCATGAATAGCACATCGCTTTACATATTGGAAGGAGCAAAATGTTCGCTTGATGCACGTTTCTGTTTCAAACGTTGAACCTCCTTTGCGAAGTTGCTTTTTCCTAGTTTTCTTCTCAGGTTTCCCAAGTACATCCAAACATAAAGTCACCACCTCACTCCTTTCTTCGTTCCAAAGGTCACTTGCAGCCTTCTTCATCTTTGCCGTATGGACGGGTATACCTAGAGGTAGTCAGTTAAGGGATAGGATCACGGTGGGAAGTAAGGAAAAAGAGAAGTTCCAGCAGCCCCTACATCGTCCCTGAGCAGCCTGGAATGCTGAATATGATGGCCTTGCATGGGTACCTGTACACAACTTATATGCTCCTGGCGGTGTAGCACAGAAACGATGTTCGCTACAGAAAACATGAGGGATACGGTGAGAGGATGATTGGGTAAGGTTTGGTCAGGTACTTCCACATCTAGTCATATGCGGCGGCCAGTTTTCCGTGAGCAGAACCGCATATTGGCATACGTCCAGAATTTCCAGGAATTTGATGGATGGCAACGGGAACAAGGTCCATTGGCTCGGCCACAAGATAAAGGTCAAAGCTTACCATGAAGAGGTTAGTTGCCGTTGGAGCCGAACAATGTAAATGGGGCCGTCAGTATCGTTTGGTCACAGTATTCTATGAATTACCCCCCCCGTTGGAGCCGAACAATGTAAATGGGGCCGTCAGTATCGTTTGGTCACAGTATTCTATGAATTACCCCCCCC